>RJWM01016376.1:0-45633 GCA_004363535.1 Dasyprocta punctata
CATTCCACCCCTGGCCCCATAAAGACTCATGTATATCCTTTATACCAAAGACATTTAGTCCCTTTCCAAGAGTTGCCAAAGTCCTAACAGTTTCAGCATTGCTGAGAAGTCCAAGTCCCAAATCTCCTCTGAGATCTATGGCAAACAACTATAACCCCCTGTACAAATGAAAACAAATTAAACACTTCCAAAATGCAGAGGCAAGCCGGGCGTGGTGGCGCACGCCTTTAATCCCAGCACTCGGGAGGCTGAGGTAGGCAGAGCATTGTGAGTTTGAGGCCGGCTTGGGCTACAACGTGAGCACAAGGCCGGCCTGAGCTACACAGTGCGACCCTGCCTCAAAAAAAAAAACTAGGGCTGGGAGTTTGGCTCAGTGGCTTAAGCACCTGTCTGGCAGGTTTGAGGCTGTGAGTTCAATTCCCAGTGCCGCAAAAAAAAAAAAAACAAAAGGAAAGGCACAAGATAAACATTACCATTCCAAAAGTTACAAACGGGAATACAAAGCATTGGAACCAAAGCAAGTCCAAAATCCAGCAGGGCAAACATTAAGTCCTATAGTTGCAGGTCCAGCATCTGAAACAATCTGTGGCAAATTGTGAGCTCCAAAAGGCTTGAGCGACTCCACTCCCGTGGCACTTTCAGGAGTTTTAACTCCCATAGCTTCTCTCTTAAGCCCACTCTGCTCAGTTTGTAGCTTTCCTTGGATGATCCACATTCCTGGCTTTTTCAAACTTCTGAGTTTTCCATTGTACCCTTGGCTTCACCCTTACATCTTTACATATTGCCCTCTAAACCCAGGGCAGAAGCTGCGCATTTTCCTTGCACTTAAAACCAGTGTCATGTGGATGCCACCAAGGTCCACTGCCAGCTGGAGCAGTAGCCAGGCTTTCCTCTATCTTGGCTGTAGGGGTCAAGCACCTGGATCACTGAGCTCTCTGAACCTGATTGTGAGGAAAAGCTTCTCCATGCTGCCACCATTCTGGAATCTGGTGTGGCTGCCACCATTTTGGAATCTCCTGTGGCCTCCATTGCCACTCTGGAACACGGCGCTCTACAGCTTTCTGCTCCAAGCAAACTCTTTCACTTTTGATGGTCTGAGGCTGCAAACAGTGGAGGCCTGCTGCTTCCCGGAATGCCCCCAGGCCATCTTTTTTATTTTTTTTTTCCTTCTCAGCAATCAAGGTCTCAGCTCTATCTTTATAGTTCACAGCTTTCTGGTCAAACTTGCAACGTTTTAAATCATGCTGCTGGGCTCTTTGCTCTTGATTCACAAAATAAATCTGGCTAAAAGCCCCCAACAATAGCCATGCCACCACCTCAACATTTGACTGCCTTGAAATTTCTTTTGCCAGATTAATCATCCTCCAACCTTAATCTCGGGCTCAGGTAGAGTCTCTGGGCAAGAGCAAAATGCAGACAAACTTTCTGCCAAGCCATAACACACATTGTGTGAAATCCAACAACCAATGCGTCTTTCTTCCCAGCAGAAACCTCCCAAGCCTGGTTTTTGTTTTGTTTTGTTTTGTTTTTGTACCAGGGATCGAACTCACAACCTTGCACCTGCCAGGCAGGCACTTATGCCACTGAGCTAACTCCTCAGTCCTATTTTTTGAGACAGGGTCTCACTATGCAGTTCAGGCTGGCCTTGAACTTATTTTGTAGCCCAGGCTGGTCTCAAACTCACGATGATCCTCTTGCCTCAGCCTCCTGAGTGCTGGGATTAAAGGTGTGCACCACTACACCTGCTGAGCCTGGTCTTTACCGGCAGGATTTCTATCAACCTTCTGGTCTCCTGAGCTCTGACCAGAATCTCCCCTACAGCACAGCCTAAATTGTTCCAGCTCTGTGTATTCAGGCAACATTTCCGAACTTTTCCAAACTCTTCCCACAAACCATTTCCAAAGGCTCTTGAACCAAATGATCAGGAATAGTCACAGCAATGACCCCACTCCATTGGCACCAAATTCTGTATTAGTCAGGGTTTTACTAGAGAAAACAGATACAGCATGAGATATGCAAATGTATAAGAAATTACAAGACAGGTTTACAATGGTCAGTCACAGAGTCAGATGAGGAAGTGTGCAAAGAGTGTCTGCACACCGGAGGCCAAAGGATTTAATCCAAGGTCTGGAGTTCACCCCAGTGTCCTGTGCAAGTCCATACCAGCAGGCTGATGGGTCTGCAACAGAAAGCTGAAAAGTCTACGCTGGAAGGCTGAAGAGTCTATGTCAGAAAGCTGAAGAGTCTGCACTGGAAGCCAGGACATGATGTCCAAACCAAAGGCGAAGACTGGAGCTCCTCCAAAGAATAGAATGTGTTTGTCCTTCCTCCTTCCCTTTATACCATCCAGGTGATGAGCCACCCTAGAGTGGGTCTTCTATACCCTAGGGTGTAGAGTTGCTAAGCTTATTTAGTTAAGCTTCTAAATGTCTCAAATTGACACAACCAATCAACCACTACATATATATAACTAATATCAGTTAAGGAAATTGAAAATGTACTTAAAAATCTACCAACAAAGAAAAGCCTAGGTCCTCATGGATTTACTGCTGAATTGCACGAGAAATTCAGTGAAGACCTATCTCTACTTCACATTGAAATTGAAAGAGAAGCAAAGTCATTCCTGGAAGCAAGCATTATCCTGGTACTAAAACCAGAGAAGAATCCAAACAAAAAAGACAACTATAGGCCAGTCTCCCTAATGAACATGGATGCACAAATTCTCAGTAAGATACTCACAAATAGAATGCATAAAATCATCAAGAAGATTATACACCATGATGCATCCCAGTGATGCAGGGATGGTTCATCATATGCAAATCAATAAATGTAATGCACCATATCAACAGAGTCAAGGACAAAAACCATGTGATCAGGTCAGGGATACAGTTCAGCAGCACAGTGCCTGCCTGACAAGCTCAAGGTCCTGAGTTTGATTCCCAATATATATACATATATGATCATCTCAATAGAGACATAAAAATCTTTTGACAAAGGTCAACACCGATTCATGATAAAAACCCTACAGAAAAATTGAAACTGAAAGTTTTCACTCCAAAATCAGGAACAAGACAGGAATACACACTATCATCACTCTTATTTAATGTAGTTCTGGAAACATTAACCAGAGCAATTAGACAAGCGAAAGAAATAAAAGGAATAAGGATAGGAAAGAAAGATGTTAAATTATCATTATTTGAAAAAGATATGATATTCTACATAGCAAAGTCCCAAAAACTCCAACAAAAGACTTCTAGATTTAATAACCAAATTTAGTCACAAAACTAGATACAAAGTCAACAGTCAAAAATTAATAGTATTCCTATAAACAAATAACAAACTCACCAAAAGAGAAATTAGAGAAGTAACATCATTCTTTTCTTTTCTTATTTATTTATTTATTTAGTCTTTTTGAGACAAGGTTTCACTATGCAGTTCAGACTAGCCTTGAATTCATTTTGGAGCCCAGGCTGGCCTTGAACTTGGGGCAATCCTCCTGCCATAACCTCCCAAGTGCTAGCATTACAGGTGTGTGTCACCACACCTGGGCAACACCTTTCACAATAGCATCCCCAAAACCAAATTTCCTAGGATCAATCTAACAAAGGGAAGAAAAGACCCTTACATTAAAAACTACAGTACTCTGAAAAAGGAGATTGAAGAGGATATCAGAAAACGGAAAAATATCCCTTGTTCTTATTTAGGAAGAACGAATATAGTGAAAATGGCCATACATCCAAAGTTATTATATAGATTTAATGCAATTCCAATCAAAATAGAAATAGCATATCTCACAGAATTAGAGGAAACATTCCTAAAATTCATTTGGAATCAGAAGAGACCTGGAATAGCACAAGCAATTCTGGACAACAAAGACAAGGCAGGGGACATCACAATCCCTGACTGAAATTATACTATAAAGCTACTGTGATAAAAACAGCATGGTAATGGGGGAAAAGAAAAACAGATCCTGGAAATATGAGACAAATTAGAAGATCCAGAAACAACTCCAAACATACTCAGCCACCTTATCTTTGACAAAAGGCCAAACACCTTCAGTAGAAGAAACACAGCCTGTTTAATAAATGGTGCTGGAAAAACTGGCTTTCCACATGCCAGAGATTAAAATTAGACCATACCTTTTACCATGCACTAAACGAAAATCAAATGGATCAAAGATATAAATATTAAAACAGAAACACCAAACCTACTAGAAAATAGGATAGACTTCTTGAAGGAATTGGTGTAGGCAAAGACTTTATGAACAGCTGGGCATGGTGGAACATGCCTATAATTCCAGCACTCAGAAGGCTGAGGCAGGAGGATCATGGTGAGTTTGAGACCAGCCTGGACTACAAAGTGAGCTTAAGGCCAGCCTGAACTGCACAATGAGAACCTGTTTCAAAAAAAGACTTTAGGGGGCTGGGGGCTTAGCTCAGCAGCACAAGTGCCTGCCTGGCGAGTGTGAGGTCATTAGTTCTATCCCTGGTACAAAAAAAAAAAAAACCACTTAATGAACAAAGTCCCAGTCACACAGGAAATATCACAAAGAATCAACAACTGTGATCTCATCTTTTTTGTTGTTGCTATTTTTTTCATTTCTTTGTTTGTTTGGTTGGTTTGTGCATGTGTGTGTGTGGCATCAGGGATCAAACTCACAACCTCGTGCCTGCCAGGCAGGCACTTAAGCCACTGAGCCAAACTCCTGGCCCATGTGATCTCATCTTATTAAAAACCTCCTGCAATGCCAAAAAGTAACAGTGAAAAGAAAGCCCATAAAAAAAGTTTTGCCAGGTATTCCTCAGACAAAGGACTGATATCAAGACTATATAAAGAACTCAAAAACATCAGATCCCCTCCCCAAATTTAAATTCCCAATCCAAGAGTGGGCATCTTAAATGAAACACACTTCTCAAATGAAGAAGTACAAACAGCAAATAAATATATGAAAAATGATCAACATCACTGGTCATTTGAGAGATGCAAATTAAAACAACACTGAGATTCCATCTCACTCCAGAAAGAAAGGCTATTTTCAAAAAATCAACCAGTAACAAATGCTGGCAGGGTTGTGGGGAAAAAGAAACCCTTCTCCACTGTTGATGGGAGTGTAGACTGGTGCAACCACTGTGGAAATAAGTGTGGAGATTCCTCAAAAAACTAGGACTAGAAGTTCCATTTGACCCAGCTATTCCCTTTCTTGGTATCTTCCCCAAAATACTGAAAGCACCATACCACAGCCATATGTGCACACCCATGTTTATAGTGGTGAAATCTTGGAAACAGCCCAAATGCCCATCATCTGATGAGTGGATAAAGAAGATTTAATACAATGGAGTACTCCTCTGCTATGAAGAATGATAAGCTTGAGGCATTTATAGTTAAGTGGATGTGCCTTGAGACCATACTCTTTCAGTGAAATAAATTGGACACACATGTTTAAATATTGCATTGTCTCTCTGCTGTGAGAATCAAAAGTGTAAATAAGGACCAAAATGTATAATATATATTTAAAAACTGAAAGAAAATGTTCAAATGATAAGGGCACAAGGGAGGGAGGTGGTGAGGGGGAAAGGAAGGAAGGAAAAAAAAACGAAGGAAAAAATGGAACCAAACTTTTGTATTTTTGTGGGTTTTTTTTTTTTCCTGAGACAGAGGCTCACTATGTAGTTCAGGCTGGCCTTGAACACATTTTGTAGACCTGGATGACCTCAAACTCCCAGAGATCTTCCTGCATTAGCCTCCCAAATGCTGGGATCACAGTTGTGTGCTACCACAGCCAGCTGATAACAAATCTTTTATAAATAAAGAAGGGAAGAAGGATTGAAGACAGGGGAGGGGAATGGGAAAAAGAAGCAGCAAGATATAACATGTACAGGTACAAATTCCCTATGATGAATGTTATCCTTATGTATACTCAAAATGTACCAATAAAAAAAGAAAATTAAGTTATAAAATATTTTGTGAAATGTCTCCTTCTTAACCACCTCTACCCAGCACCTTGCTATCTCCACAGGAGAATTAAGGCTCTTTCCTTAAAAAATATTCTACGCACATACAGCATATGCAGTAATAGATACCGTTCCTTCAAAAAAAAAAAAAAACTTTTATAAAAGCCAGGCATTGCCGGGCGTGGTGGCGCACGCCTTTAATCCCAGCACTCGGGAGGCTGAGGTAGGCGGAGCGTTGTGAGTTCGAGGCCGGCTTGGGCTACAACGCGAGTGTAAGGCCGGCCTGAGCTACATAGTGCGACCCTGCCTCAAAAAAAAAAGCCAGGGCTGGGAGTTTGGCTCAGTGCCTTAAGCGCCTGCCCTGGCAGGTGCGAGGTTGTGAGTTCAATCCCCGGTGCCGCAAAAAAAAAAAAAAAAAAAAAAAAAAAGCCAGGCATGGTGGTACACACCTGCAACCCCTGCACTCAGAAGGCTGAGGTAGGAATACCTGGAAGATCTCCATGAGTTCAAGACCAGCCTGGGATACATAGCAAGACCCTGTCTGAAAAAAATAAACCAACAAACAAAAATACAACCGTTTATGGCCTTTATTTTATTGTTTGAGGAAGTAAGATCACGTAATACACAAGTTTGTGAATTTTAAGTTTTTTCAGCATCTCACACTGGCAGTCCTAAAGGGTAATTTCGAGCTCATATCACACATCTTTCTCAGTTGTAGGACATTCATTTGCATTCCTGAGGCAGAAAGAAAAGCTAAACATGCTATTTAAGAAATAAGAGACAGGACATGGAGGTGGATGCCTGTAACATCAGCACTCTGGGAGGCAGGAGGATCTCAAGTTCAAGCTCAAGCAACTTATGATCTTATCTCAAAAATACAAAGGGATAGGGATATGACTCAGTTTGAAAGGCCCTGGGTTCAATCCCCAGTGTGCACACACACACACAGGACACAGTCAACTCAAAAACTCCTCAAAAATTATATATATATGCCTAATCAATGTAAGAGTGACAGATGCACAGTTCATATTACAGTAAGGGTACGAACTTTAGGAGTACAATTCTATGAACCATGTTGTTCATTGTTCTCTATGAATTGTTCATGCTATCAACACTTGCTGGTTTCTCTGCTTGGACTACTCATCAGGATAGTGCAAGGTTCCTCTAGTCAGTACCCAACATTTTTCCTTTATTAGTATTTATCACACTACCTGTACTTTTGTTTCTGGTTCCTTCACTATGTTCTAAACTCCTTGACAGCAGAGACTGCTACTTACAGGATTTTTATATTACTAAGCCTGGCAGTATTAGATTTTAAATACTGGTTTAAACAAAAAACTCTAGGCTGTGCAGCTGGGTCGACGTAGCCATGGCTGCTTTTGTCCTTCCCACTTGTATCTGCCACCTGCCCTTGGCCTTTGCGTCGCCACCCTGGGTCCCCACATAGGCCCTGGCTCAGACACTCAGCACTGCTTCGTATCCTATGGGGACCCAGACAAGGCCCAAGATGATGCAGCTGGCCTCCTTACTCACACAGGTTCCAGGGAGGATTCCACAGTTGTGCCGCCAGTATAGCCACGCACCTCCTTTAACGGCATAAGGAATCAAGGATGCGGTTCTGTGCGTCTTGAAACTTTATGACAAAATCGACCCAGAAAAACTCTCGGTAAATTTCCATTTTACGGAAGACCTGGGTTTAGACAGTTTGGACCAAGTGGAGATTATCATGGCCATGGAAGATGACTTTGGATGAATTTGAAATTCCTGATGTAGATGCAGAAAAGTTACTGTGTCCACAAGAAATTGTAGATTACACTGCAGATAAGGAGGATGTATATGAATAAAATACCAGACTCCTTTTCCTCATAGAAAATAATATTGGTGATTGGAAGTGAGTGCATTTTGTCATCACATAGAGCAACTCTGTTGGACTTCGAATTCTCTTGTTTGTGCCTTTTGAAAATAAATCAGTAAAAAAAAAACCCAAAGAAGCTGGGCGTGGTGGCACATGCCTTTAATCCCAGCTCTGGGCAGCGGCTCTGTTGGATTTAAATATTCAAATTCTCTTGTTTGTGCATTTTGAAAATGGTGGGGGGGCCGCTGAGGTAGGAGGAGCCTTATGAGTTGGAGGCCCGCTTGGGCTACAACTCGAGCACAAGGCCAGCCTGAGCTACACACAGTGTGACCCTTCCTCAAAAAAACTAGGGTCGGAGTTTGGTTCAGTGGCTTAAGCACCTGACAGGCGCAAGGTTGTGAGTTCGATCCCCAGTGCCACAGAAACAAACAAAACTCTATACCATTTGGAAAGTTAACACCCAAGATTGGAAAAATTACGTATTTGTTAGCCAAAAAACAGTGTATAGTAGTGAAAAAAAGGTGGTTTGCGAAATGAGATAATGCTATGTGATAGGAATACACACTTCAAATGAATAAAAAGATAAGACTGAAGAGTGGCACAGAGATAGTTTCAGGGTGAAGTTCAAAATCCTTAGCTTAGGAGGATATACCATGAGGTGAAGATGTTCCCCACCTAGCTTTCAAGCTTCGTTTCTATTCCAGTTCTTTTAGCTCTGACTACATCCAATGACTTGCAATTTCCTAAAAACATCATGGCAACCTAGTCTTTCCCTGTGGTTGATCCACTGGTAGGATGCTCTTCTCCTTCCATCTTCAACTGCCACTTTCACAGAAGAGCATCTCCTGATCATCAGATTAATCAGGAGACATCTCCCTTGTATAGCCACTATCTGGGGTTGTTTTGTATTTTGTTAGCTAGTTGGGCTCCTCACTACAGACTAGGCAATGTGAACGATGATGCTTCTTCATCTTTTCATCTCTACTTCCTTTGTGGTTAAGATACTGATAACGTTTGTTGTATTCCTGAATAAGGAAGACAGCCCTACCATTTGAATGGCCCAGGACTCATTCTGTAGATAGTAGACTCATTTCACTAACTTCAAAGTGTGATCAAATAGTTAAATAATTTGTTAGCTTCTCTTGCTGCTTCTCTGTAGCCAAACCAGGCGGAAAGCTGACCAGAATAGGTCTTGGCTTGCAGTTTGCAGCGCGGCTTTCCAAACATTTCTGGGTTTAACTCGGGCTCCCAGGCTCCGCGTGCTCAACGCGCAGCAGCCAGCAAGCTCCGACGCAGGTAACCTGTGCTTTGGACCTGGAATTAGCCAAAGAGCTCTAACAACTTCATAATCTGGTGAACTCCCAAGTCTTGGACAGCGCGAACTGGGAAGGGGCCGGCCCGCCTTGCTCAGCCCAGCGCAGCAGATTCCCGGAACCTCAGGGCTCTGAACGCCCCGAAAGAGGCGAACGCGGCGCCGCGCCGGGATACAGGACGTTGTTCCGAGATTCTTTTCCTTACGGCTTTCTGGTTTGGGAAGCCAGAGTCGTCTGCTATGCCCGATCCAGCGGGCCACTTGAGCACCCTGGGGCGCACCGGCCTCGGAGGGGCCTCCAGAAGGTTCCACTGATTCCGGAAAGCCGGGTTTGGGCCCACCCCCACCAAGCCAGCCAGCATAGCCCCGCCCTATCCCAGCGCCCCCGCGCCGTTGCCCAGGTAACCGAGGGGCGGTGGCAACGACCGAAGGGGCGGGACTTCCGGCGAGTGACGCGCCAGGGCTCGGCTACAAAAGCCGACGGCTGCGACGTACCGGACGGAACTTTCCAGAACGCGCTGTGAGGTGGAGGAGCGGTGGCTCGACCTGCGCACGGCTACGCGCTCCTTCCTACTTCTCCCACTCCGGCCCAGCCCGCTCACCGGTGAGTTTCAGCCCTCGCGCTTCCCCACAGCCCGTGGCTGGCGCTGTTGTGGGCGCCAAGAAGCCGGATGGAGTTGCATTTGGAAGGCCGTTGGCCCCGCGTGGGCAAGAAGGTTGTTGGTTGCTGGAGCCGCGATTCCTCTTTTGGAGGACAGATGTGTTGCGCCGGCAGCCCATTCCCTACACGCAGTGAGGGGGTCCGAGATCTTTCATGGACGCCCCAGCCCCGCCTGAGCGCTCCCTGGAGATACCGCCCGGGCTTCCCCTCCGTGCGCGCCCCCGCCCGCCGTCAGTCTGGGGGTGGGCAGCTGCGTGCACGCGCGGAGGGAGGCAGGGGCGAGGAGCCCGGCGCTGACTGGGGCTCTCGCTTCTCCTGCACCCCCCACCCACCGTCTTTGTTGCGGGCTGGGCTTCTCCCTCCACCCCTTCGCTGTTGGGTGGGAGGGAGAAAGGAAGGAAGTCTTAACGGTCGGCGCCAAGTGTAGGGGGAAACCCACCTAAGGACGCGTAAACTGCGCCCGCGAGAAGGTGCCGCGATAAAAGTGGGCAAGCTGTAAGCAGTGTGACTGAGAAATTACCCTAAGAATTGGGAGGCAGGAGAACTTGCCCGCGTACCCCCAAGTCTTTTTCTCTGGGAGCATATGGCGTTTTTCAGATGTACCAAAGACCATGTTAGTCGGTGGACCGAACCTACTGGTGCGCCTTTCCATTACTGTTGTCTGTCACTGTCTCTGGGGAAAGGGAACCGGAAGAATCCAGATTTCATACTGTAGGCTGTGTTGGTGTGGAAGCTTCTATGTGGGAGAGTAGAACCAGCTGCTAAAAGGGTTTTGAATTTCCTCATAATTATTAGCTATTATTTAGTCTGTTAGAGCTTAGTAGCTGAATTATTGTAGGAATTGTTACCTTCATTTGAAGTTCAGGGAAAGCAATGTTAATAAAAATCAGATTTGGCAAAGAGCATACTGCTCTGCCCTAGCCCTGACCTTGCAAATTAAGTACTACCAGTTGAAAGCTGGTTAAAATTGTGTCTTTCAGCCTGTAGAAAATGGTGAAAGAAACCACTTACTACGATGTTTTGGGGGTCAAACCCAATGCCACCCAAGAAGAACTGAAAAAGGCTTATAGGAAACTGGCTTTGAAGTATCACCCTGATAAGAATCCAAATGAAGGAGAAAAGGCAAGTACTGTACAGTACTCTTAATCTGAATAGTTCTTTGCCTTGGGTAAAGTGTTTGTATTGTTAGTGCCCCAAATTGGCTGGATCTAATACAGTGTGCTTTGTAACACCTTTTCTTGGAAATGAAATTTGCTCTCCTTTTCTCAAACAGTTTAAACAGATTTCTCAAGCTTATGAAGTTCTCTCTGATGCCAAGAAAAGGGAATTATATGACAAAGGAGGAGAACAGGCAATTAAGGAGGGTGGAGCAGGTGGCGGTTTTGGATCCCCCATGGATATCTTTGATATGTTTTTTGGAGGAGGAGGAAGGATGCAGAGAGAAAGGAGAGGTAAGAAAATTAGTCTGTATGCAAGAAAAGTAGCTGTTGGTCAGAAATTGTTGAGAATTCACATTTTAAATTGTTCACATGTTAGTATAATATTGCAAGCTGAGATAAATTGCCTTTGATTTAAGGTAGTTTTTAAAATAAGATCTGATGTGACTAAAAAAGGCTAACCAATCAAGTGGTAACATGATACTCATGTTACCTTGGGTATCATTTCCGTGGGTTACTATACATTAATTAAGGGAACAAAGCGTAGTAATAATTTTCAAAGCCTGGGAGGTTGCTAGGATCAAACCCAGACATTTGCACATGCTGGGCAGACACTGCCACTGAGCTACCTCCCCATTCAAAGCTCTTTTTACAGATTTCCTTACTCTTGAAACCCGGTGGTAGGTACAGTGGCCTTTTTTCAAAGGTGAATTAAAGTTCAGAAAGCTGAAAGTTCTCAAGTTATGGCAAGTCAACAATGGAGTGAGGACTGAAAACAGGCTTATTGCTTCCAGATACTGCTTAACTTCGGTTTGGCTTTATTATCTTATGCACTTAATATTTAGCAAAAAAGTAGCATACAGGCTGTACAAATAATCATCCGTAGGATTTTTTTCGTATTTTTGTTGTTTTGGTTGGTGAATAGTGCCCAGGGACTGAACCCATAGCCTTTCCACTGAGCCAACACCTCCAGACCTTTTTTTATTTTGTACAATATCTTCCTAAATTGCCCAGGCTGAACTAGAACTTGGATTTCTGTGACTCGGGCTTAGGCTCCTAGAGTGCTGGATTTACAGGCCTGTGCCACCAGGCTTGGCTCTACTCAGTTCTTTTTAAAAAGGTCTTCAAGGGGGGTTTTTTATTTCGAAGGATTTACTAGAAAGTCAGTAATCTGTATCACTTAGTAAATCACTGGGTTGGTTTGTCCTACAGAAAAATAGTTACGATTTGTTCTTCAAATAAAGAATTGGCATTGTCACATGTGGCTTGGATCAGTGAGGTCATTTTTTGGAAAAACATTTGTTGAAACTCTAGTAGCTTTGTTTTTCCTTTTCTCTACTCTTCATAAACTTAATGGACTGTTCATGATACAGTACCCAAAAATGGAACTAGGAATGGGAGGCTGTAGGTCACGCTACTTTTCATTCAGTTAGAAAGTAAAAATGTTCATTAGACAAGTTGTGTAGAAAGAATCTGAGAACCTGTTTTTCATTTAAGCCAAAGGTGTTACTGTTTGGTAGATAAACTCTTTGTAGAAAGAACACTATTTAGGAACTGATTAACCATTGGTGAGTGACTTTGTGTATTCTCACTTTCCTTATGTGATCTGTCTTCTACTCCCTGGTGTCAGTGATACTGTATATGGCATTCCTGTGTAGCTGCTGACCTTTTGTGGATCTTTAGGTTAATTTAGGACAAAAAGAAAAAAAATTCTTTGTACTAGCTAGCACTTAAGAACATATGACTAGTGACTGCTATATTGTATAGTACAAATAAAACATTACTGCAGAAAATTCTACCAGGTATACAAAGAATATGAGATGTTTATCCTTTCAAGCAACCAGTGCTTGGCCTAGCAGTAAATGTGCCGTGCCTCCTGAATCAGGAAGAACCACAAATTGATAATTTCAGTGTTGTCTCAATGTTGGTTTCTCTAGCCAATCTTGATTAGAAGGAATTTGCTAAAGAATGTTTCGATGAAGTAATTGACCATATTGCTCAATGACATACTAAGTGAAATTTTGAAAGAACATATTGGGACAGAAATGCATGTTTGGATTATTTATTGTGAAATCTGCCTAGTTAAATAACATCAAGTGGTTTTGGAAATGACATTTTTGATTGTCATATTTCTAAGATGGCCATGTCTATATCTGTAAGCACTTTGTTTAATCTGTAGCCTGTTTTTCTTCGTTTTTAATTATATTGTAGTTTGAGGATCATGTGATAATGTGAACATTCTGTGTGAGTACTACTTAACAGATATGCTCTGTGAAACTCACATTTCATTATTTACCAATATAAATAAGATACAGCTTCTTAGATTTTTAATCAGTTATTATTTTGTTGTAGGTAAAAATGTGGTGCATCAGCTCTCAGTTACCTTAGAAGATTTATATAATGGTGCCACAAGGAAGCTGGCTCTGCAAAAAAATGTGATTTGTGACAAATGTGAAGGTAAAATGTTTTAACATCTCTTACATAACTTGATAATGGGTTATAGACTTTCTGCATAGGCACAGTTGACATATATGCACTCTTGCAGAGTAAGTATAAAAGAAAAACAGCTGAACCTGTCATCTATAGAAATATTAGCAAAATGATAGCATTTAGTTTTGTAGTTTAAGTGTAGTTGGGCTCAAACTTAATTTTTTTAGTAAATTGTTTGTTTTGTTTCTTTGAGACTGGATCTCACTATGCAGTTCAGGCTGGCCTTGAGCTCACTTTGTAGCCCAGGCTGGCTTTGAACTTTCAGCAGTTCTCCTGCCTCAGCCTCACCAGTGCTGGGATTACAGGCGTGTCCTACCATGCTCAGCTGAATTATTTGTTATAAATATGATGTCTTCTAAAAGAATAAACACATTAAAATAATCTTTTACAGATAAAGTGATTCTAAGAATTGGGCTGTGGGGAGTACATGTTTAAAATTTAGGATTCTAAAGCCAGGCACACCTGTAATCCAGCTCTTGGTAGGCTGAGGCAGGATTACCTCTGAGCTTGAGGCCAGCCTGGGTACATAGTGAGTTCAAGGCCAGTCTGAACCCACACAGCAAGACACTCTTGTCTTTTAAATAAATAAATAAATAAATAAAATTTAGGATTCTAAAATATCTGCTTTGTCAAATGAAGTCTTGAGTTGTACATTCTTAGGGCATCCTTCCATGAGATTTTGAAAATACTAAGAAAGTATATTTAGATACTGTTTGCCCAGAATATTTGTTACTGTATTGTTAGTAACTTGGTATATAATTTTTAACTATTTAGGCCGAGGTGGTAAGAAAGGAGCCGTGGAGTGCTGTCCCAACTGCCGGGGTACTGGAATGCAAATAAGAATTCATCAGATAGGACCTGGAATGGTTCAGCAAATTCAGTCTGTGTGCATGGAGTGCCAGGGCCATGGGGAACGCATCAGCCCTAAAGATAGATGTAAAAGCTGCAACGGAAGGAAGATAGTTAGAGAGAAGAAGATTCTGGAAGTTCATATTGACAAAGGTGAGTTTTGATCCATTTCTCAGTCTATAGTGACATGGCAAGTTTATTAATACTATTTTTTACAACTCTTTAAAACAACCCTTCATTAGGTTGTATGTGATTCTCCTTCCTTAATGTAAATGAATCATCTTTCTGACATCAGTGAGCACTATGAATTAACTGGATAAGGATATTGGGTGAAGTAGGAAGTTTGGGTGAAGAATGAGCTCATTAAAATTTATGTCCTCAACTGATAAACATGGTTGAGGGTGGGTGTGTTTGTTGGTTTTGAGACAGGTTTTACTATGTATTTCAGGCTGGCCTTGAACTCACAGCAATACTCTTGCCTCAGCCTCTCAAGTGCTGAGATTATGGGCATACGCCCTACACCTGGCTTTAAACATGTTTAAATGTGCTTAGTAGTCCATGTTTTCTGTCCATTTTTGCCTAGTCTTTGAACCCATGTGGTCTCCTGCCTTGGTCTGCAGCGTAACTGGGATTACATACAGGTGTGCATCACCATTCCTACCTGATTTCTTGGGTTTGCTTTTTGTTCTGTTTTTCCTGTTTGTTCAAGACAAAGTCTCCTCACGTTGCTCTCACTGTCCTTTAGTCGCAGGGCTTATACCATCCCGATGCCTCAGCATTCTGAGTAACTGGGGCCTACCGGCGTATGTCACTGTGTCCAATAAAATGGTTTAATTGTTTTCTAAGAATTTAGATTGCTTGTACTTATTTTTCTTTTTAAATTTTGTTATAGACCTGTCAGTTTCTGTGTTTGCTCCAGGTTAACTTTTCATATTGTTTGAATTTGATTTTTTTTTAAATTTTTCCAATGATTAAAGTTTTGTTTTTTTGTTTTTTTTTTTTCTTTTCGGCACCGGGGATTGAACTCACAACCTCACGCCTGCCAGGGCAGGCGCTTAAGGCACTGAGCCAAACTCCCGGCCCTGGTTTTTCGAGGCAGGGTCGCACTATGTAGCTCAGGCCGGCCTTACACTCGCGTTGTAGCCCAAGCCGGCCTTGAACCCACAACGCTCCGCCTACCTCAGCCTCCCGAGTGCTGGGATTAAAGGCGTGCGCCACCACGCCCGGCTTATAAAAGTTTTTTAAATGTGTTATAGCACTACATGTTCATTGTAGAAATGCATGTAATGTCAAAAGAAAAATGAATCTATAATTCTGTAAAACAGCATGATAATTATTTTTTAACCATTGCTGTTTTAAATGAAATGTATTACACTATATTTGTTATCTGGAACTGTTTTTTATATCTTTTCCAAATTAATACATTCATCTGCATTATATGGCTGCAGTAGTAAAGTTGACCCTCCATTTCCATGGGTTCTACATCTGCAGGTTAATATAATTGGGAAATTGTGTCTGTATTAAACTTACAGAGATTTTGTTTTGTTATTCCTAAAAACAACTCTTTGTATAGCATTTTGTTAAGTGTTGTAAGTAATTAGGAGATTTTGGTATTTGGGGCAGATCCTGGGTCAATCCCCTGATAATATAAAGAGATTGACTGTACCATGTGAATCATAATACTGTCCTTCCACCCCTAATGCCATAAAAAGGAGAAAAAGCAAAATTTCTTAGCCAGCTTATTTTTACAAATCTTTTTTTTCCCCTAATTGGAATATGATAAGCAGGGTTTGTATTTTGAGTTTTTCTCTCTAAAACATCCCTGCTTGCCAACAATTATAGTTAGGATGTTGTGTGCAAATACAGCTGTTTATGCTTGGCTCTTTAATAGGAATCAGGAACAGTTATAAATGCCTAGCTGAGTTTTAGTTGCTTTACTACTGCAACAAGGTAGTTACTTTGTGTCACACAATTTGAACACCATTACATTTAATCATTGTATGATACTGACTGGTTTTATGGTTTTAAGTATATATTGAAATATTGGATTTGTGGATATGGTTGAGTTTTCCTTAAATAATTGGTAGGGAGACATTTGGATGAATTGGTGACACAAAAAGTATTAATCATTAGTTAACCACCAAATCTAGATTGATGGAAATAGGAATTCATTATAAGAGTTAGGGTTATGTAGCTCAGTGGTAGAGCACTTGCCTAGCATGTACAAGGACTGGGTTTGGTCCCCAGTACTGGCCCCCAAAGAAACTGTCTTTGAACTGTTAATTTGTATTACTATAGGTTTAATGTTTTCCATTCAAAAAGGTGAAACAAAATAGCTTATGTCAGGTGATGTTAGTGGTCATTGGTTCAGGAAATGATGAGGGGAAACAGCTGCAGTTATAATTTGTAAACACAGGTGTTCTTACACAAGTTTCATTTAATATTTAAAGAGATGTTGTTAACCCCTTACTGAGCCAAATTATGAGGCAGACTTGGTGCGGGGTTAGTACCAGGACTCTAACTCAGGACCTTGAGCTTGCTAGGCAGGTACTTGTGCCACTTAGCTGTGTCTCTGGCCCAGGGCTTTTTTTTTTGTTTGTTTGTTTTTTTTTTTTTTTTGTACCGGGGATTAAACTCACAACCTTGTGCCTGCCAGGCAGGCGCTTAAACCACTGAGCCAAAGTCCCTGCCCAATTTTTTCAAGGCAGGGGCACACTATGTAGTTTAGACCACCCTCTAACTCACAATGTTCCACCTACCTCAGCCTCCCGAGTGCTGAAATTAAAGGCATGTACCACCAGGCCCGGCAAGGCAGACTTTTTTTTTAAATACTAAAGTGCCTACCTGGCAAATGCAAGGTCCTGAGTTCAATTCCCGCTACCAAAAATAACAAAAATAATTTAAAAACTGATTTTTTTTTTTAAGCGTTTGCCTTACTGGAAAATACTGCCAAGTGTCATGGCAGATCCCTGTCAGCCTAAACAGCCTAGTGTGAGGCTCTCTCAAACAAACCAAAAGAAAAAATACTCTTCTCCGTGTCTTTCGCATTGACTGCATGACCTAAGGGAGTTCTTTCTACTTCACAATAGTTTTATTTTATTTTTTTGTTTGTTTGCTTGCTTGCTTTGCAGTGCTTGGGGAAGTGGCCTCAGGCCCTTGTACATGCTCGTCAAGTGCTGTCCCACAGAGCTACACACCCCAAAACTAGATTATGGATTTGTGGGGGTAGAGGTGCTTTTTTAGCATGTCTAGTCTATTTTTTTTAATTAGTACATGTTTGCAGTACATAATGATTACATTCATTGTGGGAGATGGAACATAACATCATAGTTCTTTATCACTTCACCCTCTTCCCTCCATTTCTTGCTAGGATTATGGATTTTTAAATTTTTAGTTTATATAGGTTTCCTGTTACACTATTAGCACAATAACGAAGAAAGTTGATGTATACTAGGCTTAATGGAGGTGATGTGGCATAAATTTTTAACTAATACAGCTGAAATTGCTAACACCTATTAGTTATGTTTGGCAGTAACTGATTTGGTGCCAGTTTTTTCCTTAATCTTCTCAACAGCTCTAATGAGGTGGGTCTCTGAAAAATTTGAGATTTAGGAAGATCGTACTTCCCTAGAATAATCCAGCCAGCTCTGAGATTTGAAGTCTTGTCTACTTGTAATATTTGTGCTCTCTCTCTTTTTTTTTTTTTTTTTTATTTGTGCTCTCTTGTGAGACAGCCTTCTTCAGTAGCAAACTGAACTGAACTAACTACGTGGGCTTTCTTAGTCACTTCTGTGATATTTAGCATCCCCCCAAAACAGAAACATTTTATTTTGCATTCTCAAATACACATCCAGGTATTGTAGTAGATTTTGTGATTCTGACCTTACTATTGGATGTTCAATGAGAATATACAGTCTTCTGTTTTTAGGCATGAAAGATGGCCAGAAGATAACATTCCATGGTGAAGGAGACCAAGAACCGGGACTGGAGCCAGGAGATATTATCATTGTGTTAGACCAGAAGGACCATGTTGTTTTTACTCGGTAAAGATTTAAAATCATTCAAACTGATCTCTGGCTTATCTGGTAACTTTGTTTCCATTTAAATGAGATTTCCATTACTGTTAGAGCATAATTTCTGGAAATACCTAGAAAAGTACAGCAGGAAAATTGAACTATGTATGATATATCTTGTAAAAGCTAAACTTTTTGTTCAAGTCATAAAAGAGGCTGCAAACAATTCAATTTTTGCATTTTGTGTCCGGATAAACTTGTTACCTAATCTCATACTCAAAAGGCATATTTCAATTAGATGTTTTGTATGAGCATAACTGGGGTAGGAGGTGGCTATGGGGGAACATGCCCAGACAGAATTTTGCCCTTAACTGTCTTTACAGTTAATTCATAGTACGGTAAATTTTTTTGAACCAATTTTTACTCCCGAGTTTTGTGTTGAATTGAGCTGCTTTTAAGTGTAAGTATCCAAAACTATCTAAGAATTGAAATCGGGACTTGATATAAGTTATGTATAAATTCATCTGTTGTAAATATTTAATATCAAATTTATGATGAACTTACAAGTATGGGGGCGGGGGCAAGATCAGTGGACCCTTAATTTACAAATTCATTTAATTCCCAAGGACTGATTGTAACCTAGGTTGTCAGTTGGAAGCTCAGGCTCAACACAGCCTTCAAAGTCTCTCTTCTATATACAGCATATCTCAGTATCCGTAGAGATAACAGTGGCCCAGGATGTCCCAGTTAAACCCATATAGGAAAGGATATTGTAGTGTTCTTTCCAGAACTCTTTAAGGGTTAAATCTGTGTCTGAGATCATCTGGAAGCACAAGCAGCCAGCATTCAGGTTATAACTCAAGACTTTGGTCATTAAGTTAAAACTAAAATTAGAGCCGGGCGTGGTGGCGCACGCCTTTAATCCCAGCACTCGGGAGGCTGAGGTAGGCGGAGCATTGTGAGTTCGAGGCTGGCTTGGGCTACAACGCGAGCGCAAGGCCGACCTGTGCTACATAGTGCAACCCTGCCTCAAAAAACCAGGGCCGGGAGTTTGGCTCAGTGGCTTAAGTGCCTGCCCTGGCAGGCGCAAGGCTGTGAGTTCAATCCCCGGTGCCGCAAAAAAAAAAAAAAAAAGAAAAAAAAAAACTACAATTAGGTCATGTTACAGATTGCATTTAAATGTCTCCCTAAAGCCTCATGGGGTCATGTGGTTGGGCACGGGCCTTTTGAAGGCAGCTGAGTCTAGCGTTTGTGATTGGTTCGTTGTCTAGTGCTGGGATTGGCAGTTTGAGTGCTACACCCACCCAGTGGTAGGTAGCTGGCATACAATATGAGGGACAGAAAGAGCTGTCTCCATGTTCCCTGCCTCTTGCTCTTGTTGCTTTTCTGTCTTCTGCTTCCTCAAAGTGTTGCCCCAGTGCCATGCCACCCTACCTTGGAGCCAGCCAATCATGAACTGAAACCTGTACAAACTGTGAGCTAAATAAGTAAACCTTTCCTTCCTTAATTTTGGGTGTCTGGTATTCTGTCTCAGCAACGAGAGAAAAGAAACCATGACAGAATTTGGTACCAGAGAAGTGGGGTCATTGGTGTGACTGTACCTGATCATGTGGTTCAAGAGCATTTGGGAATGACTTATGGAAAGAGTTTGGAAAGGTTTTGAGATGTCACCAGAAAGAGTAGCACTGGAATGCCTTAGGGCATTCTGTATGGAAGATTCTGGTCAGATCTCAGAAGACCAGAAAGAAGTCTAATAGAAATCCTGCTGGTGAAGACTAGGCTCAGGAGGTTTCTGCTGGGAAGAAGGACTGCATTGGTTGTTGGACTCCAGACAATGTGTTTTATAGCTTGGCAAAAAGTTTGTAATTTGCTCATATCCAGAGAGTTTGCCTGAGACTTGAGATTAAGGGTAGAGGACTAATTAATCTGGCAGAAGAAATTTCAAGGCTGTCAAATGTTGAGGTGGTGGCGTGGCCATTGTTGCAGGCTTTTAGCCAGATCTGTGTTGAGAATCGAGCAAACAACCCAACAGGATGATTTAAAACGTGAGTTTGGCCAGAAAGGAAGCGCCAGTAAAGCTATGGACTGCAAAGATAGAGGTGAGGAGATCTCAGTGCTGAGAAGAAACAGGAGAATAAAAAGATGGCCTGAAAGCTTCACAGAAAGCAGCAAGTCTCTACCCTTTGCAGCCTCAAAGCTACAAAAGTAAAAAACTGCTTTGAGGAAAAATCCACAGAACGTCATGTTCAAGAACAGCAGCAGCATATGAAATTTGTTCCTCAGAATTGGATTCAGAGTGCCCAGTGATCTGAGCACTTGACATCTACAGTCAAGAGAGAGGGAAGCCAGGCTGCTACTCCTACTGGCAGCAGACCTTGGCATCATCCACATAGCATTAATTTTAGGCACATACAGAATGCAAGAGTAGGTTAAAAAAAGGTTTCCACCCCGATTTCAGAAGGCCTGGGAGGCCAGACAGTGTGCCCCTGAGAGGGTAGTGTGTTGAAGCTGAGTGTAAAGCTAGAGGTGCAGTGGAGAACCCAGAAGTTTGGAAAAGCTAGGAGTGTGGACCCTCCAACGAAACCTGCAAGGAGGGAGCAAAGTCAACCCAAGAGAAACTGTGGGAGCTACAGCCATGTCGTGGGGGTAGAGTCACTCAAGCCCTTGGGAGTTTACAACCAGATTGCTTCTGATGCCGAACATGAAACTCCAGGACTTAATGTTTACCCTGCTGGATTTTGGAATTCTTTTGGTCCCATTCCTTTGTTATCCCCATTTCTACCCTTTGGAATGGTAATGTTTATCTTGTGCCATTTCAAGTTGAAAGTGTTTAACTTTGTTTTCATTTGTACAGGGGGTTACAGCTAAGAGTTTCTCTTAGATCTCAGAGGAGACTTAGAACTTGAACTTTTCAGCAATACTGAAACTGTTAAGACTTTGGCAACTCTTGGAGATGGATTAAATGTCTTTTGCATAAAGGATGTGCATGAGTCTGGGGGGGCGGGGGGGAATGTTACAGTTTGCGTTTAAATGTCCCCCCAAAGCCTCATGTGATCATGGTAGAGCAGGCTTTTTGTTTGTTTTGTTTTGTTTTTTGTTTTGTTTTGCAGCACCGGGGATTGAACTCACAACCTCATGCCTGTCAGACAGGCGCTTAAGTCACTGAGCCACATTCCCAGCCCTTAGAGCAGGCCTTTTGAAGGCAGCTGAGTCTAGCATTTGCGATTTGGCTCGTTGTCTAGTGCTGGGATTGGCAGTTTGAGTGCTACACACACCCAGTGGTAGGTAGCTGGCATACAATATGAGAGACAGAAAGAGCTCTGTCTCCATGTTCCCTGCCTCTTGCTCTTATTGCTTTGCTGTCTTCTGCTGCCTTGAAGTGTTGCCCCAGTGCCATGCCACCCTACCTTGGAGCCAGCTGATTATGGACTGAAACCTCTATAAACTGAGCTAAACAAATAAACCTTTCCTTTCTTAATTTTGGGTGTCTGGTATTTTGTCTCAGCAATGAGAGAAAAGTAACCACAATAGGTCATAACCCCCCAAGTCATTCATGTGTCAGGCCAGTTGTAACTCAAGGGTCCACTGTACAGGAAAACTGATTTAATAAGTGAATGTGTTTATATATACATGACTAAGGTATGGTTGGAGAAAACATCTAGAAAAAACTAGTTTAATACTAGTTTTATTGGGGTATTTTACAGATACTTAAAAAATAATGAGAATCAGCCGGGTGTGGTGGCGCACACCTTTAATCCCAGCACCCGGGAAGCTGAGGTAGAAGGAGCGTTGTGAGTTCGAGGCCGGCTTGGGCTACAAGGCGAGTGCAAGGCCGGCCTGAGCTACATAGTGCGACCCTGCCTCAAAAAACTAGGGCCGGGAGTTTGGTTCAGTGGCTTAAGCACCTGTGGCAGATATGAGGTTGTGAGTTAGATCCCTGGTGCCGCAAAAAAATAATAAAATTAGGTAATGAAACAATTCAGGAATAATCAGTATTAATAGAGGTAATAATAGAGGCTGTGGTACTTCCAATCATTGGTGGTTTGAAAGTTGTAAATATATGCCATATTTGCATTAATACAGACGAGGAGAAGACCTTTTCATGTGTATGGATATACAGCTGGTTGAAGCACTGTGTGGCTTCCAAAAGCCAATATCTACTCTTGACAACCGAACCATAGTCATCACCTCCCATCCAGGTATAGAAGAGCTTCTCTATTCTGGTGTTCTCCTATCTGTAGCTAAATAGAGGGACCAAGAAAAAACTGATGGGGTTTGGGTTTTTGGTGGGGTGTGTGTATTGTTTTGTTTTGTTTTGTTTTGTTCTTTCTCCTTTACATATCCTTTAATGGACTGAGATAAAGTCATATAGTCTTAGCTCTTTTTAGCCGATGCTGGAAGATGTATAAATGGAGGTAGGTACTAGGATTGTTTGGCCACAAAATTTACTCCTATCAATTAGGACATTCCCTCTGTTGTTTTCATTGTCCTAAAAATGTGACCTTACTTAAGAACTTGGCTTCTTTGTTTTTAGGCCAGATTGTCAAGCATGGAGACATCAAGTGTGTGCTAAATGAAGGCATGCCAATTTATCGTAGACCATATGAAAAGGGTCGTCTAATCATTGAATTTAAGGTAAGCTATGAAATACTTAAGGATATTTGAGAATTGTTCACTTACTAAAATCTAATACAAAATTACATTTTCTGAGTGCCAAGCAACCTCATTTTTATCCTCAATGTCTAGGAAGAAAAGAGAAACACATTAATTGCTAATACTACCCCTGTTGTGTTGGGCATTGCTTGTTAATAATTTGAGGGTAGGTTTATCTGCATCATTATCTGCATTATTACAGGCTATTTTAAAGACCCTGAGAGGGTGTGTATCAAGTAGATACTATCAAAAGGCTGTAATTAGGGCCAGGGGTGTAGCTTAGTATTAGCATTGGACTAGCATAAGTGAGGACCTGGGTTTTCCCAACATCGGGAGTGGACCTTTAACACTAGTAACATCTTGCTGGGCATGATGGCACACATTTGTAATCCCCAGCACCCTTGGGAGGCTGAGGCAGGAGTATCACTGTGAGTTGTAGGCCAGTCTGCACTACAAAGCAAGACCCTGTCTGAAAAGAAAAAAAACTGTCATCTTAAAGTTTAGCAGAAGCATTTTATGGTAATAATTTTTTTTTAGTGAAGTGCTGTAATACTTGGTTTGTTTATAAGATGATCCATAAGCATTTTCCCCACAATTTTAAATTGGCCTTTTATCCACAGATGTATTAATTAAAATGTCTTAGGTTGAGGAAAGGACAATTTTTAGTCAGGATAGCCTTAAGTTTCAACTATTAAACCATTTCAGGAAGAATTCTTCTATCTGATGTGCAGAGCAGTGCTAGAATCTGTTTTGCTTTTGGCTTTTGCAGTACAGGAAATTGAACCCAGGGAATGGTATGTCCTCTTTGCTTCCTCCCCGACCCAATTTTATGTTGAGACAGCTCTCAAAGTTGCCCGGGCCAGCCTCAAACTTATGTTCCTCCTGCCTAAGCCTCCTAAATAACTGGAATTGCAGATCTTCACTACTACACCCAGCTTAGAACCAGTTTGTTCTAAAGCTATCTCACAGTATTAGATGCTGTGGTACATTTACCTACACATTGTATGTGGTTACATGTGTTTTTGTAGGGAAATACTTTCAAGGATGTTAGTAATGAAATAAAATTTAACAGTAGAAATTTCTTTTTTCAGGTAAACTTTCCTGAAAATGGCTTTCTTTCTCCTGATAAACTCTCTTTGCTGGAAAAACTCTTACCCGAAAGGAAGGAAGTAGAAGAGACTGATGAAATGGATCAAGTAGAACTGGTGGACTTTGATCCAAATCAGGAAAGACGGCGCCATTATAATGGAGAAGCCTATGAGGATGATGAACATCATCCCAGAGGTGGTGTTCAGTGTCAGACCTCTTAATGGGGCCAGTGAATAATACTCACTGCTGGCATTTAGTGCAGTAGTGAATGCGTGAAGGACTATAATCATCATATGCTCACTACTTGCTATTGTTTTTGTTTCAATATTCAATTATAGTAGTGTTTTAAAAGTTAAATGATGAATAAATGCAAATACAAAAGCTCCAACTTTGCCCTGTATGTATGATGACTTCAGTGTGCAAGATGAAGTTTAATGCCTGTAAAAAGTATCAAACCCTGGTGTCTGTTAGGACATGCCTGTAATTGATTTCACTTGTATACATGAACAAGCTTAGACTGAAATACTAGGTATATGTGTTGACTTTAGTGTATGACCCTTCATTGTTAAGCTGTGGATTAAAAATGTATTTAACTGGCAATCAGAAAAAGGAACCAGTTTGTGGAAGTGTTGGTTTGTCTATAGTTATTTGTATTAAACGGGACTCATTGTGATGCCTCTGCATTCTACTGCCTCAACTATTACTTGAAGGTGGCATAAAATATAATTTAGCCTGTGATATCAGTGATAGAAATGATACCTTTCTAAAGAAAAGGTTTATCATCATAATGCTGCTTCTTAAGGGCCTGCATTTCTAGGATTGCATTCCCTTCTGCTGTGCCATCTTTTTAAGTATATATGTATACATATATACCTAAAAACTATATATAAAACCTATGTTGACCAGTCCTGGTTATATTGTTTTTCCCTTCTCTTTGGACCATGATAAGCCCTTGAGTTGTGACTTCAGAGCTGGGTAACTTAGTGAAGAGACTACACAGAAAGGTAATTTGCATGTATAATATACGAAGGTGTTCCTTAGGTATGTTACAGGCTTACTTTAATCCATTTGACTTAATGCTCCAAAGTAACTGTAATTTAATGGTAATAGTATAGCAAATTATGATGAATAGCTTTACTTGTATGTTTAAAAAAAGTCGTATGTTCACATGCTTAAATCTGGGTATCAGAGTTTAAGCAATTGTTGAAATGTATGAATGTCTCCTTAATATACTGATTACAAAGCACTTCTGATGTGTCGCTACAGGCTTTTTTTCTCAGATTATCAAAGCATTTGTTTTGTTTTGTTTTGGTTTTTGGTACCGGGGATTGAACTCACAACCTCGTGCCTGCCAGGCAGGTGCTTAGGCCACTGGACTAAATTCCCAGGAAGTATTTAATACATAATTTTTTGCTTCACTTATAGTTAACATTACTATTAAACTGCTGGATGTTATGGTGCATACCTGTAATCCCAGCACTCAGGAGGCTGAGGCAGGAGGATCACCCTGAGTTCAAGGCCAGCCTGGGCTATTTTAGTAAGTTCAAGGCTAGACTGAACTACATGGTAAGACTCTCAAAAACACCCCTCCAGAAAATTACTCTTAAACTAATTACTTAATATTAAATGTGGGAGCCGGGCATGGTGGCACACACGTTTAATCCCAGCACTCAGGAGGCTGAGGTAGGAGGATCGTTGTGAGTTCGAGGCCAGCTTGGGCTACAACGTGAGCGCAAGGCCGGCCTGTGCTACATAGTGTGACCCTGCCTCAAAAATCAGGGCTGGGAGTTTGGCTCAGTGGCTTAAGCTCCTGCCCTGGTAGGTGCGAGGCTGTGAGTTCAATCCCTGGTGCCACAAAAAAAAAGTAATAATAAAATATTAAATGTGGGTTGGGAATGAAAGTGGAGGTCTGGGTTTGAGTCCCCAAAAAAAAAAAAAAAAAAATGGGGCTTCTGCACAATCTTCTGTAATCAGGAAGCTTAAAACATTGCCAGCCTGGAGGTACCCTGAGGTTTCACGTAGGGAACACAAGTCTCACCCTGTGGGGCTTTGGGTATAGTTAAAGTGTGTAGCATAAGCACCAAGATGATTATGTACAGCTGAAGTTGAGAACCACCAAAATGGAGACGAAACTGTATTAGTCACTCAACAGTACTGCTACTGTTGAAGCAGGCCATTATTTATGGCAGCCCTTGCTTTTGCAAGTTTTAGCCTCAGACCAGCAAAACTTCCCACCCAATACTGTATTTGATAGCAGCTTTTCTCATGAAATACTGGAAAATGGAATTCTTAAAGCACAGTGAAAGTCCTAGCAAGCCACACAATATAAATACTATTCTTGCACCTCTCTAAAATTGATTATCTTGGCAACCTTTATAAAACTCAGAACAGCTGCACCTGTGAGGAAAAACTGTTCTCCAATCAACTCAAGTTGGAACATTCTTCTTTGGCCTCACCACTTTTCGATTATGTAAATGTGGGGTAGAGCCTAAGATTTTGCCTTTCAAAGTAGTTCTGGTGTTTGCCTTTCAAACCACTAGTCTAACCTGAGAAAAATGTAACAGCAAAGTCTGGAGAACCCAGATTCTTGAAATGTAGTGCTTTCTACTCATTTCATGCCTGTGATCTACTTGGGTGTTTTAACAGAATGTGAAACAGTCTATGGATTCTTTGCCTCAGCTCAAACCTCAAGGGAGACACAAGACTCAAAGGAGGTAAATGGTAGAAATCACCTGGCTTTCACTCACCTGGCTTTCAATGTGAGCTCAATGCAAATTGTTTAAGGTGCCTTAGGTCTGAAAACCCATTACTTTGTATTTTGTAAGGGTCTTAAGTAGGATGTTCCTCATAAAGTGGTTCTGAGAAATAAGGCTACCTGCATAGTAGGAAGGGCTCACTAAACATTATTAGTGAAACTAGTTAATACAAATTGAAAGATATTTGAAAAAAGCCGGGCGTGGTGGCGCACGCCTTTAATCCCAGCACTCGGAAGCCTGAGGTAGGAGGAGCGTTGTAAGTTCGAGGACAGCTTGGGCTACAACCTGAGCGCAAGGCCGGCCTGAGCTACACAGTGTGACCCTACCTCAAAAAACCAGCGCAGTGACTTAAGCGCCTGACAGGTGCAAGGTTGTGAGTTCAATCCCCAGTGCCCAAAAAAAAAAAAAAAAAAAAAAAACGATATTTGAAAAAAATACTGTACCTGAGATTTACATGATTTGCTGTTTTAAAAACCACTTTGGGTACATCCCTGTAGTTCAAGCTGAAACAGGATTGTTGCAAGTTCAAGACTACTTTGGGCTGCGTAGTTCAAGGACAGCCTTAACTACATAGCAGGGCCCTGCTCCCCCCCAAATAAAACAGGATACCTTGAAATAGCTTTATCAGAAGATGCAGTGTTTTCTAGTTAGTAACAACTGAGTAGTAAAAAAAATAAAAAAAACTTTAAAAATGAGTAGAGGGTAAAATGAACTTCCTTATGCCCCATGTTTTAGGTTTTACATGCTAGAGAAGGGATAACAGTTAAGTCTGGTGGGCAGCAGAGGGTCTCCCAGGAACCTCACTACACTGCATCTTAACAAGGTAATGTTAATTCAGTTTGGGCACACAATTTAATTAGCCTCTACCACTAACTCCTAACAGGATCCCTGAAGGAAAAGGACCCAGTGGTGCCACCAGCGTGGCTGACTCTGGGCTCTGGCTGGTGCAGCTCACCCTGCCCCAGTCACTGTGGGAAAGAGGCTACCACACCAGGGACCCAGGTCCAAACACCGAGTCTGCTCAACAAATGGTTCAACTGTGAACCTCTACAACCCCCACTCTCAGAGGTCTGGGTGATGAGTGTTCCCATTCCTTAGAAACACTTATGTCCTAATCATATGAGTTGATCTAATAATGTGAGAAGGTGCAGCCCATGATGAGCAATTGTGAGGGCAGTGAAATGAGATCCTAACATTATTAGTGGAACATTATTAGTTGGTATGAAATGTAAGTGAAATAAAGGTTATCCTGTGGAGGGTTCCCCAACAAAGGAGATTTCCCAGTTTTACATTTGCTTATTAGACCCAATGCATTTTACTGAAAAGTTTCCAATATATCTTTGCCTGGCCTCAAAAAACTACCTATTCGCATTTGCCTTGCCACTAGAACAAGGCAAGTGGAAAGCTTCCTTCTGGTAGCTTAGAAGCCAAAATCCTTTATTTCCAGGTCTTTCGGTTCTTCAGGAAGTCTTTCCTAACAGCTGGTTGGATCAACTGCCCCCATTACCAAAAACAGCTTCAACCTTTTATTAGTTTTAATATTCTTTACCTTGCTCTTCCCTATAGTAGGGTAAACTAGTAATTTTGAACCATCCTTCACACTTGATGCCAGGAACAGAAGTCTTAAAAATTCCTCCAGCAAAGCTAAGTACATGCACACACTTACAATCCCAACTACTCAGGAGGCTGAGAATTACAAGTTTAAGGCCAATTTAAAGCAACTTAATGAGACCCCCTTCTCAAATTTTAAAAAGGCTAGGGGGATAGCTCAAGTGTTGAGTGCCCCTAGGTTTAATTCCCAGTATGAGAAGAAAAAATTCATGGAATGAGTAAACAAATCTGTGCTAAATTCTTTTTAAACTTGACACATACTGCATTTCACAATTGCCAACTTACGATCATGGGCTACATCAGAAATTCAACTTCTCATGCTTGCCTACTATGCAACAGACTCTGGGTGGTTCAACTGGGATGGTAGAATCCTGAACTAACCGGAACAGAACACGGCTACTGAACTGCTGGATACTCATTTATAAATTTTCAGGTGGGAGGCACTTTTGACCATCTCAAAGAAATTTTTAAAAATATCAGTAATTTCAAATCTTAACATTTCTTAAACTAAAATGGCAACAGGTGACATTACCAAAGACAAAAAGCTGCAGGTTTTGTAGCAAAATGAAAGTTCTAGACTATAACTAAAGAGGTTGAGGGTGTAGTTCTTTGATAGCATGCTTGCCTAGCATGCTCAAAGTTCTGGGTTCAATTCCTAGCACTGCCAAGGGAACAAAGTTAACTGGAAAGAGTAATTGCTTGGTACTAGAAAGAATAAATTCAGCCAATAGTGACACAGCTGTACATAGGCATTGAATCAGGCCCCATTTCAAATCAAAATCAAAGGTAAAGTAGAATGCAAAAACTTTTAAACCTTCTCATTTGTATTTTGTGCTAACAATGAAAATAAATGCTTAGAGAGAGAAGATCTCACTTCCTTGAAATAGTATCTTCAGCACAGTATCAACACACACCATGAGTGTTCTGTACATTTTAAGTGTAAAGTGGAACATATTTTCAAGAGTTGTTAAGGGCTGGGAATATAGCTTGGTGGCAGTGCCCTTGTCTAAAGTGCTTAAAGAGCCTGGGTTTAGTTGGATTACGGACATGTGTCACCACACCCAGCAGCTTTTAAAGTTTCTTTAGCTAACTGGTAAACATGCACATTACAAGAGACTTTGCTAAAAATCTCAAGTCCTGGTCTAGTTTTGCTCCGGAACAATGCCTTTTTAATGCCAGACACTCCACATATGCCAAAGCCTTTATTACAGCTGATACACAATTAGTTCCATCCAAAAGGCGGAGACTCATGGTTTGTGTCTGTATGTCCCCACAAAGCTTCATGCGGTCATGGGGAAGGGACTTTTCGAGGACAGCTGAATCTAGAGGTTGTGATTGATCCATGGTCCAATGCTGCATTAAGGGTATGAACTACACCCACCCAAGGGCAGGTAGCCTGGATACAATGTAAGGGACAGAAAGAACTTTTTCTCTGTCTATGGTTGTTTTTGCTGTCTTCTGCCATCAGGAACTGTTGCCCCTCTGCCATTTGCCACCCTGTCCCGGTGACAGCCCGTTATGGACTGAAACGTCTACAAACAGCTAAATAAGCCTGTCCCCCTTTAACTTTCGGTGTGGTGTATTTGGTCTCAGCAACGAGAAAAGTAACTAAGACAGAGACTATATTCCTGGAGTTGGCCTCATCATGTGAGAAGGTGCAACCGGCGATGAGCAACTAAGGGCAGTGAAATGAGATCCTATGCATGACCTCACTGATCTCACATCAGTCTGTCCTATCCCAAGAAATGACTTACTGCTAGGCTTGAGATTCAGGGATGATAATGATTTCTCTCCACTCTCTCTGCATTTGTTTCTAAGTAAATATATTAACTAGATGAGCACTTATTTACAATCTCAAGAAAGGTATAAAGTTTATTAACATCTTGAAAATGGAAGGGTGGGGTAGCCACACAGACAGGACATAGCTACTGAATACACTTATTTATAAGTTTTATAATTAGGCAAATTTTAACCATTACAAATAATCAAAGGCATTTTTTAAAAAACCAGTACTTCATTCTCCAGGAAATAATGATGAAAACATTTAAGTGACTGTTCTTGTTAGAAGCAGACAGACTATGGGGCTGTGGCTATAGCTCAGTGAGAGCACTTGCCTAATGTGTGTGAGGACATGGGTCCTATTTCTGGTAATAGGAAAAGAAAAAAAAAAAAGACAAACATACAGTAAAGGTAATTGCTAAACATGAAGCTTCACAAAATCATTCTTGTGGCTAAATCAGACAATTCACTTGCTTAGAAAAGCTAGCCTAAAAGAAATACAGCAACACACATGAATATCTTCATTTAAGTACATGCTTTCAGGTTTTTTTGTTTTTTTTTTTTTTCTAAAGAAAAGTTGAATTAGGGTTTCCAGAGTTTTAGGAGTCCGTCTTCACTATAGGTAGCGATGAGATTCTGATGAGGATGATGTGCAATACCAATCACATCCTTTTCATGAACCTGGAAGAGATAAAGCACAATCAGGGTGCACAGATCTGTGACAAATCACTCACTCTGAAAAAGTTACCAGACCTGAATGAGGCCACATATTCCAACAGTACAGCCAACAGAAGATGGCCATTCAACTTACATCACAGTGGGACATGAAGTTTTAGTGTTCAGTCACTTTGGGGACTGTTAGAGCAGCTGACATTAATTACTCCTTTTATTGACTTTAATATCATAAAACTAAAAGCTTTGAAAACATCTTAATCTGACAGGATAATGTGCCTTCAAAAGGATATGGAAAAAAAACTTTTTAAAAAGCTATGGAAAGCCAGCGATAGTGGGGCATGCCTCTAAGCCCAGCACTAAGAATAGGCAGACTCAAATCCAGCCTGAGCAATTTAGAGATACAGGCCCTGGGTTCAATCCCCAGTACCAGGGGGGAAAGGGAAGTAAAGGAAAGTACCTATATTTATTACTAACTCCCATGAGAAAGATCTGACCCACCTAGCTGGCTAGAGACAGGTATATATATACTTCTTTCTCTGCTTTCTGTACAGTCATTCTATCAACCTGAACCTTGGGGGTTGCTAAAGAAAGGCTTATCCTGATAATGAAAGCAATTTCATACAATTTACCCACAATTTTGCTTTGTAATAAAATGATTCATGTTTTTTATACTGAGGGTCACACTAATAATCAATTTGGAAAAAGTGTGTACTTCAGAGTTCATAAAAATATGAACACTGCCATAATTTCCTTAGATGACCTCGGTAATACTTACTGTCAAAGTCCTCTCCAGCTTGCCAGTGACAGTGCTGAAACAGTAGAGCACAAAGTCCTCTCCCACACAGTAGATCCACTCACCACGGGGAGACAGGGCACAGCAAACAAAGTCTCCACCTTCTCTCTTACCAGAGCTAAAGCTTCTGACAATCTATAGCACACCACATCCCAAGACAAGAACAGACCATCAAGATTAGTAGCAGCACAACCATGGGCAGTATTTTAAAAACCAACATTTAAACATTATTCATCGTGTGCTAAATCTTCTTGCCACAGAAATTTTCATGAGGGGTCAGAGATATAGCTCAGTGACACAGCGTCTGCCTGGCAAGAGCAAGGTCCTGAGTTTGATTCCCAGTACCAAGAAAAAAAATTTTTTTCAGTGAATAAGCTACCTAAAGCAAGTAGCAGAAAGAAATTTTGAATTTATACATCCAACTCACCAATCCTGCTCTTTAGTATACTGACCATAATACACAGAAGAAAATTCATTACCACATATACAGCAATTTATAGAATACTAGTTCTCAGTGCTTTCTAGACTTGTGTTCCCAAAGTTTCCTCTATTTAACAAAGGTAATGGTCTGCTTGTGCAGGATGGAACTGTTTTTAAGACTGCTCTATTTTTCTATAACATTAAAATCATCACACATCAATTTTAAAAGAAAAGCAATCTTAAAATGCCAAATGGTTACGTACTATATGATTCTATTAATATACTACTCTCAAAATGACAAAATTATAATATTGGAAAGTACTTAATGGTTGCCACATAGGGTTTTTTTTTTTTTTTTTTTTTTTGCGGCACCGGGGATTGAACTCACAACCTCGCAGGCGCTTAAGGCACTGAGCCAAACTCCCGGCCCTGGTTTTTTGAGGCAGGGTCGCACTATGTTGCTCAGGCCGGCCTTGCACTCGCGTTGTAGCCCAAGCCGGCCTCGAACTCACAACGCTCCGCCTACCTCAGCCTCCCGAGTGCTGGGATTAAAGGCGTGCGCCACCACACCCGGCTCACATAGGGTTTTAAATTAGACAATACATTAGCACCCTTTCCAAAGGAAAGGGTAGAAATCTAACAAAATCTCCACCAGACATATGAGGAAAACTACAAAACTCTGAGGAAAGATACCAAAAATCTACAAAGATATGCCTTTGACAGGCTCAGCATGTTTGTGGATAGGAAGAATAAAAATGGTCACGGTGTCTTCCCAACTTGATCTACAGAGTCAATGCAATCCCAATCAAAATCCCAGCAAGTTTTTTTGTGGACACTGATAAACTGATTCGTAAATTTATATGAAGAAGGCTGAGGTAGGTGGCGCGTTGTGAGTTCAAGGCTGGCTTGGGCTACAATGCGAGCTCAAGGCCGGCGTGAGCTACATAGTACAACCCTGCCTCAAAAAAACTAGGGCTGGGAGTTTGGCTCAGTGACTTAAGCGCCTGTCTGGCAGGTGTGGGGCTGTGAGTTCGATCCCCAGTGCTGCAAAAAAAAAAAAAAAAATTATCTGAAGAGACAAAAGATTCAGAATAGCCATGTCAGTACTGAAGGAAAAGGACAGAGTTGGAAGACTGACACTACCCAACTTCAAGACCTATTATAAAGCTATAGCAATCAAGACAGTTTGGTACTACAACGTAACAGATCAATGGCACAAAAAAAACAGAAGTAGACATATAAATATAGCTACTTGATCCGTCACAAAGAAGCAAAAGCAATGTAAGGGAGAAAAGAAAGGCTTTTCAGGAAAAATTAGACATCACAGGCAAAACTATGATTCTAGCCACAGAGCTCACACTTTTCACAAAAACTAAAAATGAATTACATACATAAATGTTAAAACTCAAAAATATTAAACTCATAGAAGAGGAAAAAATATATATAGATGATCAGTATATATAATGATGGGTTTGGTGAGAACTTTCTTAAATACAATACCAAAGGCATAATCCATGAAAAAAGAATTGATAAGCTAGACTTGATTACAATTTTAAAATCTCAGCTCTGTGCGATTCACTGTCAAAAGAAAAAGCCACTGACTGGGAGAAAATAGCTACAAAAACCATATTTTGTAAAGGAATATTATCTAAAATATATACGGAACTCCTCAAATTCAACAGTAAAAAAACAAATCACCCAATTTAAAAGTGGGTCAAAGACCTTAACACATACCTCACCAAATGGAACAGCATATGAAAAGATGTCCCACATCATATTATATTGTCATTAGAGAAATGCAAATTAAAACAATGAGATACCACATATTACAATGGAACAAAATATCAAACACTGGGGGCCAGGGCCAGGGATATAGCGCAGTGGCACAGTGGCTGATGGCAAGCATGAGGTCATGAGTTCGATCCCTGGTACCAAAAAAAAAAAAAAAAAAAACACTGGCAAGGATGTGGGGCAGTAAGAACTCTCATTTGTTGCTCATGGGAATACAAATGATAAGACACTTTGGAAAGCAGTCTTGCCATTTTCTTATAAAACTAAATATACTTAACAATGTATTACAACAAATTGCACTAGTTGGTATTTTCCCCAAAGAGAAACATGGTCATACAAAAACCTGCACATGGATGTTTATAGCAGCTTTATTCGTAATTGCTAAAATTTAAAAGTAACCAAGAAGTTTTTCAGTAGGTCAATAGACAAATAAACTGTGGTATATCCAGACAAGGAATATCACTTATAAGAAGAAATGACCACTCAAAGCAGCCAGGATACAAGATGGGATACATTGCAACTGTGGGGGAAACACAGACACATGCACTAAAGGCCAGACCTCAAGACAAAAGATGAAACACGAATGCAACCAAAATACTTCCTCTAAGGATAAACAACAGTGACTGATATTCTAAATAGGTATCAACCACCTTGAGAAAGCCAGGCAGAGCTAGACTCCCCTCCCAAAAGCCTCTGTTCTGTTTCCTACCTGCTTGCTACATGACTTGCTTCTCCATTTGATCTCCATTTAATCAATATTACCTGGGCAATGATGATTACAATTTTGTTAGTTTTGTCCCACCTCAGGCCCACCTTTTGATTTCCCATTTTTCCTCACCTTAGATGTACCTTCACCTCGGGGTTTTGCTCTATACACACCTAGAAAAGGCAGGGTCTTTGGCAACCCACTCAGGACCCCTTCTGTCTGTCTCTCAGACAGAAGCTTTCTTTCCCCAATAAATATATTCTGCACTTAAAAAAATGAAAAAAGAAAAAAATGAGCTAGCCAAGCAAAGTGGCCTGTGTCTATAATCTCAGCTACTCACGAGGATTACAAGTTCAAGGCTGACCTAGGCAATTTAACAAGACTATGTCTCAAAATAAAAAAGGACTAAAGATGTAACTCAGTATGAAGGTACTGGGTTCAATTCCTAGTGCTGCAAAAATAAATACATACATATACACATGCATGCTTACACAGAGAAATGACAGTGCAGGTGACAACTGTTCAGCCAAAAAAAAGAAAAAAATAAAAAAATAAAAATATCTATTATTAAAAGATCAATCAATCTGAAAAGACTACACAGTATAACTCAGCTATATGACTTTCTGAAAAATGCAAAAATATGGAAACAATATAAAGATCAGTGACTTCCAGATTTGAAGGGGAGGATGAATAGGCTTTGAAAAAGGATTTGAGCAGAGGATTTTTGTGCCAGTAAAACTACACTGCAGTACGTATAACAGTGGACACATGCCATCATACATTTGTCCAAAACCACAGAACGTATATCAAAATAGAGCCCTAAACTCATCTCATTAAAAACCTTTTGCACAGCAAAAGAAACCAACAGAGGGAAGAAACAACCCACAGTGTGAAAAAAAAAATTTTGCCAGCTGTTCCTCAAAGAACTAAAAACGAAAATATATATAGAATTAAAAAAAACTCAGACCTCCTCCCCAAATGTAAAGGCCCAATCCAAAAGTGGGCATCCGAGATGAATACATACATCTCAGATGAAGAACTATGAACAGCAAGTAAATATATGAAAAAATGTTCCACATCACTGGTCAACTGAGAGATGTAAATTAAAAATACACTGAGATTCCATCTCCAAAAAGAATGGCTATTATCAAGAAATCAACCAATAACAAATCCTGGAGGGTTTGTGGGGAAAAAGGAAACCTTCTCTACTGTTAGTGAGAATGCAGATTGATGGGACCACTGTGGAAATCAGTATGGAGATTCCTCAAAAAACTAGGACTATTCATCAAAACGAACAGTTCGTGCTTTCATTGTTTGATGATTTTTTTCATGCCTGTATCTTGTAATCTGAGGTACTCTGAAGATAATAACTAATATATTAAAAACTGTTAATTACTCTGTTCTGAAATTCTGTAATGTTCTTTTTACTCTTTTTTCATTTTAAAATTAAGAAAAAGGGCCAGGTGTGGTGGCGCACGCCTTTAATCCCAGCACTCGGGAGGCTGAGGTAGGCGGAGCGTTGTGAGTTCGAGGCTGGCTTGGGCTACAAGGTGAGCACAAGGCCGGTCTGAGCTACATAGTGCGACCCTGCCTCAAAAAACTAGGGCTGGGGGTTTGGCTCAGCACCTTAAGCGCCTGTCTGGTAGGCGCGAGGCTGTGAGTTCGATCCCCAGTGCCGCAAAAAAAATAATAAATAAATAAATAAAATAAAATTAAGGAAAAAAAAAGAAACTAAGATTAGAGGTCCCATTGGACTCAGGTATTCCCCTCCTAGGTATATTCCTAGAAGAATTAAAAGCGTCATACCATAGTGATATATGCACACCCATGTTTATAAGAGCACGGTTTGTTATAGTCCACACTCTTAAGTGAAATAAACTGGACACATACGTTTAAATATTCTCTGAGAAACCAAAAGTGTAAAAAAGGACCAAAATGTACAATAGACATTGAGAAATGGAAAGAAAACGTTCAAATATGAAAGAAAACAGATAGGGGTGAGGGAGAAAGAAAAGGGACAAGATCAAAAAGAAAGAGAATAGAGGGAAAAATGGAAACAAAGCTGAAGAGGAGTTGAAGGGAAGAGAAGGTAATGGGGAAAAAAAGAAACATATATCACGCAGAGGTACAAATTCCCTGTGATGAATGTTACCATGTGTCAAAAATGTACCAATAAAATTTAATAATAAATTTTTTTAAAATTTCATTTTAAAGATAAAGTCTAACAAAACATAACGGAACAAAGTCAATCAAAACAAATCAGTAGAACTGGTACAGAACTTCAAAGTAAGATACTAGGAAAGCAATAGCTACTATAGTATATCTTGTTATCTTCACAATAGTTGACCATTCCATCAGGTACAGTAAAATCAAACCAAAAACAAAACAGAACAAAACCAATAAAAACAGAACATGAAATAAAGAAAAACAAAAATTAATTGGAATAAAGCAAAACAATGAGAATAATATTGGACCTCAAAGACAAGATAGAAGGCAATCCCTCATATTTGCTACACTGCATACTGTTACCCTCCCAAGAGATGCTCAGACAGCCAGCCCTAGGCCTGCAAAATCAACCAAATGATACAAGCATTTAGTTGCTTAATTGTACTAATAAAATTTAAACAACATAAAATAAAGAAAAGTAATTGAGCACTATTGTAAACTATAGTATTTAGGTAATAAAGGTATGCCAACAGTAGCTTGATTTTTTTTTTTTGTGGTACCGGGAATCGAACTCACAACCTCACGCCTGTCAGGCAGGCGCTTAAGCCACTGAGCCAAACTCCCAGCCCTAGTTTTTTGAGGCAGGGTCGCACTATGCAGCTCAAGCAGGCCTTGCACTCATGTTGTAACCCAAGCCGGCCTCAAATTCACAACGCTCCTCCAACCTCAGCCTCCCAAGTGCTGGGATTAAAGGCGTGAGCCACCACGCCCAGCTAGCTTCATCAATTTTAACCAGTATACAACTCTGGTAAGGAATCATGATAACAGGGAAGCCTCTGCATGTGTGCTATTAGGCAGTATGTGGAAAATCTCCCTACTTTCTACTCAGTTTTCCTAGGAACCTAAAACTACTCTGAAAAACAAAGTATTTTTTAATGACAAAATTGTAATAATGCAAAGGTCAGTGGCTTCTGGGAGGTAGGGCTGTGGATAGGTGGGATTATAAAGACACAGGGTGAGAAACTCCCTTTGGAAGTGATGAAACAGTTCTGCATTATTACTGTAGTTATTCCATGAATTTATACATGTGATGAAACATCACAGAACTATTATATTCCCGCCTTTAAAAAAAATATACTAATGCATGTAAACACTGGTGAAATTCAAATATGATTTTTAAATGAGTTAACAGTTTTGTATTAATGTCAATTTCCTAGGTTTGATAATTACATTACTGTTATTTAAGATGTTACCATTGGGAGAGGCTGGAGGAAGGATACGTAGGCCCTCTCTATACTATTCTTGCAACTTCAATGTGAATATAAAATACCTTTCTCAAACAAAAGAAAATTTAAACACAAAAGTTACAATTTTTTTTCCCAAAATAAAATCTTTAAGAAGTCAAGCAGAGAGCCCGGAGTTTGGCTCAGTAACTTAAGCGCCTGTCTGACAGGTGCGAGGTTGTGAGTTCAATTCCTGGTGCCACAAAAAAAAAAAATAAATAAATAAAAAAAAAAAAAAAAAAAGAAGTCAAGCAGAGAACTGTAAGTGTGCTCAGCAAATGCACTACGCAGCTAAGGCTGCTAAGCCCTGCCTCGGCAGACACTGCAGACCGGCCTTCTCAGCTATGGGTTCTGAACTACTACTTCGGTCTCAGGACTCAAACAATGAAGATGCAATGTATCACACCAGCCCTGAGTCTTCTCCATGCTCAGCAATATCCCTAAGTACCAAGCCCAACATTTCAATAACACTATGCCACGTGCTCAGAACTTGAGACCTCAACCTTGGTGTTCCTAATGTTCCCAGTGCTACCTCACAGTCCACAAAAGTGAGATTGCTTGGGAAACTGATTCCCAGTGCACACTGAGAGGACACTGTTGCCTCTCTCCCATTAGTGTTCTACTTTAACTCATGCACTAGCTAGGAAATGTCCCAAATTGGTAATCCACACCACCCTGGAGCTCCTTAACACACAGGCTGTTGTCTTCAAATCAAAAGTGAGGTTCTGCAGAAGGCTTGAAAATAGATCAAAGCCTCCTTTATCCAAAGAATGAATAGAGCATAATATACAACTACCCTGGGGGAACGGAAGTAACTTCAAGATACCAAAAAGATGTTGTATAGAGATAATAGTTTAAGCAAGTATCTGAAAAGTCAATATAGCTTAGGCTGTTTGCAGAGTACCAAACCATCATACAGTTCCAGGGAAGCCAGGACCCGGTCCTGAGAAAGGTACTTTCTCTGCACTCACCTGCCCCTGCATATTCATGATGACCACTGTGTTCGATCTGTTGCACACCACAAAGTGTTCTGGGTTTTTAGGGAGCAGAATCACACTGTTGACAGTAATGTCGGTCCCCGCAGTGCTGCCCAGGGATTTAAAGGTATTGGAACATTCTGTGGTCTTCATATTCCAGATCTACCACACACAAAATTAAAGCATAAACATTTTTTGAGTACAAAAATATCTACAGTTTCAAGGCTTACAAATTTAAGTTCTATACTTTTTTTTTTTCTCCATGCAGCATCTCACTATGTAGTTCAGGTTGACCTTGAATTCACAATGCAGTCCAAGCTGGCCTAAAACTCACAGCAATCCTCCTGCCTCAGCCTCCAAAGTGTGGGCTTTACAGGCATATGCCACCAGGTTACTATAAAGAGTAAAACTGACTCAAAATAAAGCTTTTTACTTGATTCAAAGTACAGTCAAATAACCAGGATTGCCGTATATGGTAAGCACTTCTGCGTGCTGATTAACTGGAATAAACACAATGAAGGTCACACTGGGTATGGTGGCACACACCATGATAGCTGTAATCACTGCTGCTTAGGAGGCTGAGGCAGGAGGATTACAAGTTCAAGCCCAGCCTGACCTATTTAGTGAAACTCTGTCTCAAAATAAAATAACCTAGAGATACAGAGCTCAGCAGAAGAGCACTGGTCTAATATATGTGAGGCCCTGGGTTCAATCTCTTGCAGTGGGGAAAACATACTTAACAATAAAAATCTTTTTTTTTTTTGCGGCACCGGGCATTGAACTCACAACCTCATGCCTGCCAGAGCAGGCGCTTAAGGCACTGAGCCAAACTCCCAGCCCTGGTTTTTTTGAGGCAGGGTCGCACTATGTAGCCCAGGCCAGGCTTGCACTCGCGTTGTAGCCCAAGCCGGCCTCGAACTCACAACGCTCCGCCTACCTCAGCCTCCCGAGTGCTAGGATTAAAGGCGTGTGCCACCACGCCCAGCTCAATAAAAATCTTTTAAAATCTATGATCTTATCTTGTAAATTTTTCCCTACAGAAACTACCTACCTTTATCTTTGAAATGAAGTTACATGTCAACACGGCTTACTGTCATAAACGACCAGAAGGCTACCTTTGTCTAGGCATCAAAACCAAAGGGAAACTTCTTAGGTTCAGGACCCTCTCCTCAAATTCTGATTTGGGAGGTCTGGAGGCATGGATAATTTTTTTAAAAACTTCTGCCAATGATTCTAATGTGCAGCTTGTGCTAAGAAATGATCAGTCAATAGCACTCACTCAAGGATCAGTAAAGTGAAAGCCACTCAACCACTTGTATTAATTCTCCCAGTTTTCATATTTTCCTGGACTCTGATGACCTGAAGGAGTTAAATTAGCCCAGAAGTCTGACGTGTGCGTAGAGAAGAGATGGATCAAACACTGCATGGCACTGTCCAAACACCACTCATCTAATGAGGCATAGAAACCTCTGAGGCACTTCCATGCCTAACACAGAGCTTGGCACAACACAGATGTTTAGTAAATCTCCATAAGCAGGAGGAAACAGTGACCCTACTAGTTCCCCAGTGTAAAAGCCATCACCTGTCCCAATCCTCCTGCATCCTAGTTGCCTATAAGAAAAAAAATGAACATTTCAGGGATCAAGAGTTTCAAGGCTTCCAGTGTTTTCTGCTCGAAAGGTCAATGAGGTGCTTCACCCCACTTACTACAGAACTAAGGCGAACGAACATAAAAAGAGGGCTACACAAGCCACCTCTCAATGGCATTTACAAACTGTGAGGCCGACGTGTAGCACAAAGAGGGCAAACCCCTTTACTAAACTAAGAGTGCTATGTGTTTTCCCATTCACCCCCAGGGAAAGTACAGTCCCTGCTTTCATGTTTCTGGTTCATTCTCTAACCAAGAACGATTTCAGATGGTGGTCTGACTTTTGAGGGATTATGTTAACACATCTAAATCATCTACCACAAAGCACATTCACATATAAAACAACTTAAAGGAACCAGGTTCAGAATATGAACAAGTATTTCCAACATCTCTAGCAATATTCTACCTGTTTTTCCTATCTTTTCCAGGAAATGAGCCCCTCTCTTTAAATAATTAAATCTTTTAAGATACTGACAATTGATTTCTTTCAGGTGAGAGCTGAGAGCAGTAAGCAACCAAGAGACAGCTTAGTTTCTCTATAACTCCCCTATTCCTCTATAAACACTCCTAGGATGGTCCTAAACTTGGGGGCCAGGGTGGGGTGAGGCTATGCAGCAAAAAGATGTATTTATTTGGCCACTGAGCCTTTTGTGGATTTGGCTATGAGTAAGCCATATTAACGGCCAGATAGCAGTTAAACACTCTGTCTCAGAATGGGGAATCATGTACGTTTGGAATTTTGCATACCTGTTCCTTTTCTGTACATGGTGAAGTGTGTTTGGATTATATAGGTTTGACATTTGGGGTCCTCAAACCAACAGATTACCCACAGAATACTAATCTTGTCTCAAATACAACTTACTAGGAAAAGGGTTTACTCCACCATAATCGTCACCATTAGCACCACTGTGGTCTCCTCAAAAGACAAAACAGACACCACAAATGAACCAGTAGAAAATACTTAACCTTTACAGTGCCATCAGAGGATGCACTAATAATATAATGTCCATCTTGTGTAAATGTTGCTTCATTAACAAAGGAGGAATGACCGCGGAATTCCTTCAGGGTTTTCCCAGATTTTAAACCATGAATTCTATCACAAATAAAAGAACAATTAATATACCATATTTTATAGTTGAAGCCAAGTGTTGAATGTATTTTGGGTGAGTTTTAGCAGCTCAAAAAATAACATTAAAAAAAGGTAACATTAAGTGAAGAAAAAGGGCTATGCAATTGTGCATGCAATATAATTGTAACTATGTCAAATAATGAAAGAAAACCTCCCCAAAATTACACTAATTGGACCAGGGATTTAGCTCAGCAGTTCAAGCACCTGCTTGGTAAATGCTAGGTCGAGTTCGATCCCCAGTACCAAAAAAAACAAACAAAACAAAACAAAACAAAAAAATACACTAATATAGACTGCTGAAAAATGTCACTGACACAAGCTTCTCCTCAGGGATGAACCTCTAAAACACTGGTAAACAAAGAAATTCAGAATCAGTGGGTCTCAACCAGGTCCCAGGAATCTTAGTTTTAAAAGCCTGATCCTTTAAAGTAATTATTATACAGGTGGGGCCACAGACCATAGTCTGGGAAAAATGAATCACTGCTATGTTCCCTTTCGAATGTCTCTTCTTGGAAAAGACTCAAATGAACTAAAGAATAATACTGTTAGCTATACTTTTGGGGATACTTTGGGGATATAAGAATAATACTGTCAGCTGTAGTTTGGGGATATAACAACTAATCCTGGTGAAGATAACAATTACTAGCACCTCCTTCCTCTCGGCCCTCATAATATCAAACCCAAGTGAGAGTAGCTGTGCAAGCCTTACTTACCTAATGGTCTGGTCAAAGGAGGCACTAAGAATCTGACTGCTGTCCTTAGAAAAGCTCAGACAGGTGACACCTTTACTGTGTGCCCTTTCAAATCTCCTTAAACATTGTCCACTCTGAATTTTCCAGACCTGTATTTTAAAAATTAAAAAAAAAAAAAAAAAACCTGTAAATTCAGTGTCACAATATAGCCCACAGGGCCAAGTAAGATGCAGTGCTCACTAATGTACCAAAACACTATTAAAAATGCATGCTAATAGCTGAATATTATGTTTGGTTCACATCGTACAATGATACACTGAATCTTTTGTAATTGAAAACTCTTTCCTTATAAATTATTAAAACAAAAATTTAGACACTAAGTTCACTTAGCAGAGACCATTTCTATATTTTATCTAGGGTGTATTACCAGCACTTAAATGCAAACCACACCTAATAAGCTATACCCTATCCCTTAAAAAAATAAATAAACGAAATCATAGTACAATCTATAATACACAATGAGCCAGAGTGGCAGAACACAAAAGGCATGAGCAGATCTGAAGTTCCAGATCTATCACTTGGCACCTGTTGTGACCTTAACCATGTAAATGAACTACCACAGGCAGAGTTATTATCAGGATTAAAGAGGGAAAAGTATAATAATTAGCAAAAGTTGATGTTTGACAAATAATAACTATTATTACATTGAACATCATGTATAAGATATCACCCATTACAGACTTTTCAAAATGTTTACATACAAGACCCATGTCGTGAAATCCATACCTTGATTTTTCCATCTTGGGCACCGGTTGCTAACATTTCTGTATCTCTGCTGAAACACATGCAGAGAACAGCATCATCCATCATCATGAAGTTATCCTGGGCCTGGTACTTAAGATCCTAAAGGACATGACCATTAGTAGTTACAAAAGCAATAACAGTCAAGGCTGTCAAGTGACCTCAGGTCCCTAGATACTCACTAAATGCAGGATTATTTAATATCTCTACTCTAAACCTCCAAAGTAGTGCACATGTTCATAATGAGTAACTGATACTGCTACAAATAAATAATCTTACACACTACAAACTAATACTGTTCAAAACTGCCAACATAAGCCAAGCTGTGTTTGTTAGTATAGGCCAGTATTCCCAACTCAAAGGCTGAGGCAGACAGATCCCAAATTTAAGCCCTGCATGAGCAATTTGGTAACTTAGCATGATCCTGTCTCAAAATTAAATTAAATTAAATTAAATTAAATTAAATTAAATTAAATTAAGGCTGGAAATGTAGCTCAGTGCAAAGGCCCTGGGTTCAATCTCCAGGGCCTCAATAAATAAATAGAGCAATGTAATAACCTATCTCTTTTACTTACTGGTCTTTTCAAGGCAAAGTTTCTCTACAGTTTTACACTTCCCATCTTTGATAAACCTGAATTCACTTATTTTGGGAAATAATACAAAAAAGAGTAGAGCTAGGTGTGGCGGCACATGTCTGTATTTCCAGCACTCAGGAGGCTGAGGCAGGAAGATCAATGTGAGGTCAAGGCCAGCCTGTACTACATAGAGAGATCCTGTCTCAAAAAAAAAAAAAAAAAAAAAAGAAGAATATTTTTCTCCAAAGTGTCACCTGTTTCCTAAAATCATTTACTATTTATTTATAATGTTTCTTTGATTACGCATTATTGTTCAAGTGGAAGTATTGATTATTTTTTTCTAGTTATAAAGTAAGACCGCTTCGTGATTCAAAAAAGGAAACTTGGCTGGGCATGGTGGTCCATGCCTGTAATCTCAAGTACTCGGGAGGCAGAGGCAGGAGAATTTCTTTGAGTTCAAGGCCAGCCTGGGATACATAGTGAACTCAAGGCCAGCCTGAACTACACAGCAAGACTGTGTCTCCCAAAAAAAAAAAAAAAAAAAAAAAAAAAAAAAAAAACTTTACAGAAATATATTAAGTAGAAAGTAAAAATGATTCATAAATCATTCCACATTCCTCAGTGGAATTTAGCACTCTATGATAAAGTTTTTTTTTTTTTTTTGGTGGTAATGGGGATTGAACTCAGTGCCTTGTGCATGCTAGGCAAATACTCTACAACTGAGCCACATCCCCAACTCAAGGTTATGTTTTACTTTTTTTTTGGTACTGGGGATTGAACTCGCGACCTCACACTTGCCAGGCAGGCGCTTATGCCGCTGAGCTAAATCCCCAGCCCAAGGTTATATTTTAAATCAGTTGATGAAAGTCAATAGTTATTTTAAAAGAACTGCACCAACTTTATCCTCCTTAAATCCCATAGAGATCAAACACTAAACCTAAAACAAGTTCTAGAAGACACAATAAGCAAAAAAAAAAAAAAAAAAGGATTAATTTGATACAAAAAGAATTTTAAGGAGCCGGGCGTGGTGGCGCATGCCTTTAATCCCAGCACTCGGGAGGCTGAGGTAGCCGGAGCGTTGTGAGTTCAAGGCCGGGCTTGGGTTACAACGTAAGCACAAGGCTGGCCTGAGCTACACAGTGCGACCCTGCCTCAAAAAACCAGGACCAGGAGTTTGGCTCAGTGGCTTAAGTGCCTGTCTGGCAGGCGTGAGGTTGTGAGTTCAATCCTCCATGCCATAAAAACAAAAAAAAAACCACAAGAATTTTAAGTCTGGAATATAAAACCATAAGCAAAACCAAAGACAAAAGATAAAGTCAAAATTGAAAAATATTTGCTATGACTATTTTGATTTCCTCAAACTATAAAGCACTCCTACAAATAAAAACAGTCCAATAGAAAAATAAGTAAAGGATATTAACAGACTTCACAGAGTAGGAAACATTGATGCTTTTTACATACAAGAAGCAGTTCAACATCAGAGAGATACATTTAATACTATAATTAGGTTAGACTGGAAACAATCTTAAAGTGACAGGTTAAATAGATCATAGTGCAATCCCCGCACTGAAATGTAATACAACAATTATCTCCAAGATACACTTTTAAGGGAAATGCAAGGAGCACAATACAATAGATAATATACTAACATCCGTTTAAAAAAAAATTGGAAAGGATACACAATCAGTAACTCCTTACACACATATAGAATATTATAGGAAGATTACATAAACTCATAACCATAGCTGGTCTGCAGAAGGAAACTAACTAGCTAAAGGACATAGATAAGAATAAAATTCTA
>RJWM01016377.1:0-45657 GCA_004363535.1 Dasyprocta punctata
GCATCACAATCCCCGACTTGAAACTATACTACAAAGCTACTGTGATAAAATCAGCATGGTACTGGAATCAAAACAGACCTGAAGATCAATGGAATAGATTAGAAGATACAGCCACAACTACAAACACACTTAGCCACCTCATCTTTGACAAAGGGGCCAAACATGTACATTGGAAGAAAGACAGCCTCTTTAACAAATGATGCTGGAAAAACTGGCTTTCCATATGCCGTAAACTAAAGTTAGATCCATGTCTATCACCATGCACTAAAATAAAGTCAAAATGGATCAAAGGTCTGAATACTGAAACAGAGAAACTAAACTTACTAGAAGACAGGGCAGGTAAAAGTCTTGATGACATAGGAGTAGGCAGAGAGTTCATGAACAAAAATCAGATTGCATGGGAAACACTTCCCAGAATCAACAACTGGGATCTCATCTTACTAAAAAGTTTTTGCATGTCAAAGGAAATCTCGAACAGAGAGAAAAGAAAACCCATGAACTGGGAAAATATCTTAGCCAATTGTCCATCAGACAAAGGACTTCTATCTAAAACATATAAAGAATTAAAAAAAATCAGGCCCCTAAAATTCAAGGACCCAATCCAAAAATGGGCATCTGAGATGAATACACACTTCTCAGAGAAAGAGATAGAAATGGCAAATAAATATATGAAAAAATGTTCAACATCAATATCAGTGGTCATTTGGGAAATGCAAATTGAAACAACACTGAGATTCCATCTCACTCCAGAAAGAATGGCCAAGATTAAACATTCAACCAACAACAAATGCTGGAGAGCCTGTGGGGAAAAAGGAACTTTTCTCCACTGTTGGTGGGAGTGTAGACTGATGCAACCACTGTGGAAGTCAGTGTGGAGGTTCCTCAAGAAGCTAGGATTAGAGATCCCATTCAACCCAACTATCCCACTTCTGGGCATTTTCCCAGAAGAACTGAAAACATCATACCACAGTGATATTTGTGCACCCATGTTTATAGCAACCCAAGTGCCCATCAATCAAAGAATGGATAAAACGATGTGGTATTTTTATACAATGGAGTAGTACTCAGCTATTAAGAAAGATTGCATTGAGACTTTTATAAGTAAATGGTCACGACTTGAGACCATACTCAAAAGTGAGATAAATCAAACCCACATGTGTAAATACCATATTGTCTCCCTAGTGTAAGAAACTGAAAAAGTATATATGATGCAAAATCTATAATAAATACTATGTAAGGGTAAAAAACTGCTCAAAGAGCAAAAGTAATTGGGAAGGGAAAAGGGGGAAAGAGGGAAGGGAAAAGGAAAAGATATAAATCTGTATATATGTATATGTAAGATAACTAAAACAAACATACTGCTGACTGTATTAGTTATTGAGAAAGAACAGTTGGTACTCATATGATTAGATCAATTTTACATGTCTATATCTGTTAATGTAAACAACCATTTTGAAGATAACGATATACAATATTGCAACCATTGTCAAGTTTCTATCATCCTGCTTTGTAAACCTATAATGTTACTGCAGTGCATTTACTGTAGTCATTTCTTTGTCTCTTTTGCTTTTTGTTTTTCTTATATGTCTTTTTTTCTCTTAAATAAAAAAATAAATAAGTAAAAAATAAAAGGGTACTAATCCCCCCATAAAATAAATATATAAAATGACTACACTACTAAATGTATTAGTTATTGAAAGATATCAGTTAATACACATATGATTAGATCAATTTTACATGTCTATATCTGTTAATCTAAACAACCCTTTTGAAGGTAATGATATGCAATATTACAACCATTGTCAAATTCCTATCATCTTGCTTTGTAAACCTATAATGTTATTGTATTGGATTTGTTGTTGTTTGTTTGTCTCTTTTGCTTTTTGTTTTTCACTGTGTCTTTTTTCTCTTAAATAAAAAAAAGATACCTTTCCCTCATTGGCTAATTTATAGTGTGAGAGATAAAGTCCTCCATTGAGTTTTTTTTTAAATTAGTAAGACCTACTTTGAGTTTCTGTGATTTTCCCCTTAAAATATCTAAAAATCAAAAGTCTCATTTAATCATAGGCTACCTGTGCATTTGTTTAAAGTGTTCCTTATTTTGGGTGATAAATTAGTCATCAACATAGCATAGCTTTTGCTTCCTGCCAGCTAGAGGATTTGGAGCAAAGATTGTAAGTGGATCGGGAAGTTTAATAGACAAATGATAGGGTACTGCTAATTAAAGTTCTTGCCTATAGAAATAACGAGTAGGTGTTTGTTCATTCACTCATTCATCCAGAATTCACATACAGTTCCTCTGTAGCAAACATTGTGCGAGTACCTAGAGTACAAAAAATGACACTCTTAGGACCTGGGATGTAGCTCAGTGTTAATGTTTGCCTAGCATGTACAAGGTCATGGGTATTGACCCCAGTGACCAAAAAGAGAAGTAACAATATTTGTTCAGGCATCCAGGGACACACACCCATGGGATTAAGTCTGAGGCAGCCATCATAGCTTCTGCTCCCAGGCCACACTGGCTACCACAGACCTGATGGGACCAGTGAATCAGGCCACCTGTTGCCCCTGCACCACATCTGAGGCCAGCATCAGCACTGGGAGGTCTTGACTTCATCTCTCCCTGTAACACTCTGGCATTTTACAGATCCTTCAGGACCCATGACAAAGGAGAGGTTGTCTACCTCCCTAGTACAAAGTTGTGGAGCATGACTAGCCTGTTTTGGAAATCTAGGTCTCTTTTATTAGCTCAGTGATCTTGGGGAATTCATTTTTTCTGAGTCTCTGCCCACTTAATGGGGTTGTGAATTGGACTGGATTCTACAGGTTGATGTGTATAAAACAGTCAGCATGGAATTTCCATAGAGTGTGTGTTTCACTAAGAAGCCCTGCCTCTGTCTCTAGGTACTTTAGGCTGTTGCAAGTCTAATGGGACAGACTAAGAAATAAAAAATATTCAACATAAATATATTATCTCAAAACAAATAGTGTATGTGTTTACATATTTATGAGTAAATGGGTTGTAGATACATGTATGTTATCTATCCATGTTTTCAGACAGTATCTGAGTTCACACTGCAACAATAAATTACTATAGACTAGGTGGCTAAAACAAGAAGAGTTTCTTTTTCACAGTCCTGTAGGCCAAGGAGTCCAGTATCAAGGTGCCTGCAGATCCGGGGTCTGGGGTGGTTGGGTGCTTCCTGGTTTTCCAGACAGCCAATTTCTCACTGTGTCCTCACACAGTTAAAAGAGCAGAGTGCTATCTTGAGGTCCCATTTAGAAGGACACAAGTCCCATTGATGAAGGTTTCATCTCAGAGCCTAGACCTCTCCTCTCAGTGTCATATTGGCAGTTAGGAGTGCAGCATATGAAATTTGGAGGGACATATTCAGTTCGTGATAGCAGTGCTCCATTTATTCGGAAAGTACTTGCTCTGCGTTCTCCTTTGTGGTCCAGCTCACTCCTTGTCTTTTCAGCTTAGCTCCCACATGGCATCGTCTAAAGTAAAAATTGCTCAGGCTCACTAGTCTGGCGAAATGTCTTTCCTCAACATCCCCTTAGTACCCGGAGCACATTTCTCTCATCACATGAATTCATCACAGGGTAAAATATTCATTCAACTATTGACGTCACAAATCCACTTACACAATGCATTCATGGTGCTCCCAGTGTGCAGCTGAGTAGCTTTGTGAGTGGCAGCCCAGAGCAAACGAGGCTCCTGCACTGGCCCAGTTTATATTCTACTGGAGAGAGGCCATCAAGAGGTAGAAATAAACCAGATACTTGAGAATCATTATGCTGTGGAAATGAAAAGATGCTGGATGGGTTCTGGGGCAGAAGAGTCACAGGGAAGAGCCTTGCAATTAGGATCCAAGGGCCAAGACTCAGAGGTGGAATCTGGTATAGCACATTTGGGCAACAGAGAAGAGGCCATGGTGGCTGGATGGTAGTGAGCCGGGTGGGGCAGTGATGAGAGGTGGTAGAGGGAGTTGGGGCTTGGGCCAATCCCCAGAGAAGATTTTCTGGTCCTCACCCCCTTCAAGGTGCTGGAGGCCATATGCATCACCTGAGTCCTTCACCCTCAGCCTCCTTGATCGGTGACACTTGGTGTTCTTCAGCCCTGGACCATGAGGCCTGGTACAAAGCAGGAGCTCAGTACATGGTCCCCATGTATCTCCAGAAATTGGTTCCATACAGGACGCTTGTGAGAAATGAAATGAATTATTGCTTTAGAGGATATTTCTCTTCTTGCAGAGACTATGCCTTCTCTCTAAAAGGGGGGGGGGCAGTCTTCTTTACTCCACCCACTTGTTCTGCCACATGAGGTTTTATAAGCAGTTTCTTTTGGGAATTCTTAAATGCCATTTAGCATTGAATAAAATAGCTCCCCCTTTGCTAATTATAATCATACAAGCAGTGAACTAAACAGTTGGGGGTGAAAGAAATTCTGATGATGTTAAAAATGCAAATAGTTTTCACACCAGATTAATTCATTTAACTAACAGTCCTGATATTTAAACACTAAATGTTCAAGTGTGAAGCATTTTATTCACAAGGGAGACAGTCCACATGAATGGATTTGTAGCCTGTTCCTCTATCTGAAGTGATTCTAAAATAAACAGGATGTAGATTGTTAGCTAGTTATGAAATAGCAAGTTGCGAGTTCTTTATAACATTTCAGGATGTAATTTACATGATTCAAGATTAGCTAGACTCGGGATACTCCCAGTTTATGTGAGGTTAGGAGAAGCAAAGGATCAGAACGGATGTTTGTGTTATCTGTGTGTTTGACTAATATTTGAATTAAATGTTTTATATTTAATCAAAGCAAAATTGAAGTTCATTATTACTGCTGATATGCAGTACTAATTACAGGAAATAACCAGCCCTTCCAAGATCAGTGCCAAATGCTGATAGTGTGGCAGTCTATTCTCTGGAGGAGGAAGTTGTAGTCATCAGATCTAAAAGAGAATTTAACCACCTATTTTAAATCCAGTATTTATTTAGAGTTTTAAAAAATGTTTTACTTTTGTGTTCCTTAATCTTTATTTTCTTTAGATTGTGTTATCAGAGCAATAAAATCTGCCTAACTGTAGGATCATATTATAATAATTATATTTTTGTAAACTACACACATGGGCCCCATCCTATCTTCCATTATTGGGACTGGGCACCCTTGTTCTAACCCAGTCATCCACTTTACAGATGCAAAAAATTGAGGTTTCGTGTAACTAAGTTCTAAGATTAAGGTACATCCCAAAGCTTTTCAAAGATAAAGCAGGTGCATGGTAGGGATTCTTTCCATGCAAGTCTTATTAAATGCCACAGGAGTCCAGAAATTCAAATCCTTTTAGATATCACACTTACTTCTCCAGCCTCCCATCCCCATGACATTCTAAACTCCTGTGTCAGTTATGTTCCCCAACAAGAGCTGTCATCGTGTGTCCCCTTCACCTCTGCACCCTAGGCCCTGTGCACTGGTGTTTTACTTGTAATGAACAAACATCTGGCCCTGAGTGATTATTCTGTTAACATGTTGCTCTCTAGAAGTAATAATGAGTCTTCATTAGAAGTATGTGCCATAGTCTTTTATAAGGAGAACTTAATTTTAGCCCTATGATTTCACAGAGTAAAAAACAGCTGGCATATTTTAAAAACATATTATGAAGAATAATGGCAAATGTGATCTGCTGGTGGGAAATTGAAATCACAGATTGAATTATATTCTTGCTTAATTCTTGGCTAATTTACTAGGAGAGTAGACCAGAGCAAATGCCAGCAGAACACAACCCTAAGACATTAAATAAATGTTATCTGATTGAAGAGGAAGATAAATCAGGATGAAAGCAAGAGCCTTGTTAATTTGTGTGGTTGTAATTGTTTTTAGCTGGTAGAAAATGATTTTTAATCTTACATGTTCAGCTAAAAAAAAATCTACTTCCTTTCTGTACACTGAAACTTATTTCCCAGGCCTCTTACTTGGGAAGGTAGAGATCAGATAATGATAATTATTAGTATAACAAACATTAGATCATTATTTAAGGACACTAATCTCAACATCTTCTCTAAAGGGTGTGATTAAATAAAAGTAACTAGATATTTGTAAATTCTGTACATATCTATAAGTACTAATATAAGCATACTACATGATGTAAAAATTATATCTGAACATGTATATACAGAATTAAACACAATTGTATAAAATATAAAATATTTTAAAACTATTCATTGAAGTAGAAAGCTTCAGGCCAGGGGTGGTGGTGCACGCCTTTAATCCCAGCACTCAGGAGGCTGAGGTAGGAGAAGCATTGTGAGTTCAAGGCCAGTGTGACCCTGCCTTAAAAAACTAGGGCTGGGAGTTTGGCTCAGTGACTTAAGCACCTGTCTAGCAAGTATGAGGCTGTGAGTTCAATCCCTGGTGCTGAAAAAAAAAAAAAAGGTAGAAAGTTTACTTATTTTAGCTGTGGTCATTTGCTATGATTGTGTATTTTTTAAGTAATCAAATTAGGATATTCCTGGATATTCTCAACAAAAACAAATTGATCTTCCATGTTGACTTTGGATAAAGATAGATCATGAGAGACAAAAAAGAGAAATATATTTAAATATAAAGAGCATGTAGTAAATAGAATAAAGTCCTAGAGAAGTTTGTTTTTAAGTCATGAACAGACATGAGGAACGTGACCAGAGAATGGGAAGTGGGAAGTACCCTCAGGTTAGATTCTGTCATGCAAATGCTTGAAACCATAGATGAGGAGTCATTTAGGGAGCACTGAGGGAGGTGTAGCACATCGGCATGATTAGAATCAAGGATAAAACATGTCTATGATTTGATAGGTTTGAAATGATTTGTGGAGGCGAGGCAATAGATGCATTTGTTGAGGAAAGATTTTTTTACAGAGTTATGGATAAAGCATACTAATAACAATTATGGTGTGAGAATGTTATTGCTGAGAGACATTAAAGTTAATAAAAATAATTTGGAAAACTGGAGAATTTAGGAGTTCACATACAAACACTAGGGGAAAATCCATTTTGTCGTAGATGCTTAGTATGAATATAGGTTTTAGTGGATTGCAAGCTCTCTTGTTGTTTGTGCCAAGTCCTCCTAATCTAGTTCCATTAAGTGGTCTTGTGAAGGATGGAGCAATGGAGGTGCCGGTCGCTTATACAGTAAATGTTACAAACGTTCTATGGTGTATTTGTATTTGTGTGAAACATTGTATAATCTCTTTGAATTTGTGTAACTCTTTCCCCAGAAAACCTACTTGTATACAAACCACTCTTAACTGCCATTGCTAGGCAATTATGAACCTGTTCCCTTGGACCAAGTATGCAGAAATAAAGTTCCAGGGGACTCAGTAAGGACCTCCAAAGACCATCAGTGCTTTGTGTGTTGTCTTCTACTCATAGTATGTCATAGCACCTTGTCTTCCTTGCCTGTCAACTCACACTGTATTTAATTTTAAACTTGATTTTGATAGTTGGCATTCCATTTTATTCAATTGTTTGCAGAGCTAAAATAGTACTCTATCGGTAAAAATGTTTGTTCATTAAACACCTTTTTATACTGGTGCATTTATCAAGCATAACCTCAGAGCAGAGAGATTTTGTTCGTAGTTTGCCTGAGCATTCTGACCTTATTTTATTTGTTTTACCTGGGAGCCATGAATAGGCAAGAGATTTGAGCTACAAAGTCCAAATCATAATCTCTTTCCTCTCAGCTACACAGCACCAAAAATAACCAAACAAATCATTCTAAGTGTAATACTGTGGTAGAAAAACTACATTTCAAGTGAGTACACCTGTCCTGCTCTTGTGGTTGAAGTAGTCAGCACCGAGCAGGCAGTGCTGGCATGGAAAGATGTAAATCTCCTCAGTTCCTGAAAATGTACTTATGTAAATGTAGAAATTCTACACTATTTTCAACCTTCAAGAACAGCCTAGTTTTAGCGTTTTATAAGATAAATCATGATGATCTGCCTACCAAAAGGGGCATAGAAAAACCCTGAACATTTCATTTTCTATAAAATAAATCCCTACTTCTAATTATTGTACAAACCCTTCTTATTTTATTAGGCAGCGTTCCATTAAACTGTGTTCTTCACTCATCATCTCTTTAATGAAAAAAAATCAAGTTTAAATACTTATGTCAAATAGGAAACTGATTCAAATAGATTGAACTACTCTGGTAAGCCTGCAAGAGAAATTTAAATCCTGTAGTTAATTTGTAAGCAATTACAAATCATATTTCAAATGCAAATCAGAACAATGGGCTGTGACAGGTTGCAGGGTGTGGTGTGGGGAAGATTGGAAGAATATATTGTCTTCTTGTGTTATGACAGCCTTGGAAAAAAGACAACCAGTTCTTTTTAACTTTGACAGTAGTAGGGATCAAAAAAACATGATATCCACACTTTCAAGCAATAGCCAACAGAGAGGGAAGGAAGCCTTGTGTTACACACACACACACAGACACACACACAGAGAGAACAGAAATACTCAGGGGTAGCAAAGTTGCTTGCTTGAAGCTGTCCTGTTCCTCCTTGGGGATAAACTGGCGGAACTCAGTCACCTCCCTAAATTATGTTACCAATCTGATTGAGAGAGCTCATCAGTTAGACTCAAAGTTGCCATCCCCATGAGGCATTCAGCATGAAATGCCACATTCTGTCACCAGGAAGGATGGCTGTCAGCACTGAGTAAGTGAGTTGGTAATTGTGAACAGTGATATAGGAGAGAATTTGAACACTTGTGCATAAAATGTGTTAGAATTTTCCTCAATAGACCAGTAAGTTATGCAAGGACATCATAGGCCAACCAGAAAACTGGATTAGAAACAGTTATTTCACCATTGCCCAGTGAAATATAGCTTAATGTTCTACAGGTCTTTCTCATTTCCTTCTACATATAAGACATTCCCTCTGAAATCTGAAATCACATGTGTATTAGTTAGTTTCCCTTTGTTGGAATATGTTGCCCAACACCTACTATTTAAAGGAGGAGAAGTTTAGTTGCCTCTTAGTTTCAGAAGATTCGGTCCATGGTCAGCTGGCTCCAAGACTGAAACATCATGGCAGAAGAGGATGGCATAGCAAATCTGCTTAGTTCCTTACAGCCAGGAAGCAGAGGAGGGGAAAACAGTGCCAGAGAGGGAGAAGGGAGGTACTAGACATAGACCTCCAAGGCTACACCACCCACACAGACACACACAGAAGTGTTCCTTACTAATCCTCTAGGTGACTTCCAAATCCATCAAGCTGACAAATAAGATTGTCATGGCTTGTACTGACTCAGTGAAGAAAGTGTGTGTTTCCTGAATGCATGTAGAACTAAGATCTCTCAGAAGTTAATGGTATACTTTATAATGTTGCATTTATATATCTCTAAGAATTATCATCAACTTCTGGCTTTGATGTTATAAAAGGAATAATTTGCTGGAAAATTCTTGATGCATCTATCCATATTTAATAGTCATCCTAGTTCAGGCTTTCATTTATGGATTATTGAAGTGAAGTCTTTTAAAAGACACAAAAGAAACTTCAAATTTCTGTTGTATATCTGAAAGAATAAAGCAAAATTCCATTAAGAAATAGTATTAGCTTTCTAGTCTTCTCATGTGTTACTAGCATTTTGCATTCCGAATAGCAAACATGCCTAGGTGCATTGTGTATTAATCAATCAAAATGCAAAAGTAACAGAGAAATTCACCATAACAACTGAGAATATTCCTTAGGGTAGCTTTCATTGAATTGCCTGGGTTCTGACACAGAGTAACCAGCTGTCCAGCTATTGATGTGGGCATAATTATCTGCTGCTTAGTAATTATTTACATATGCATTAGAATTGTTTCACTGTGCTTTTCAGTGGGATTAAGGAGGAATGTGAAAATATATTAGTGTTCAAAGGTGATACCATGGTTTTCAAAGATGAGAAACCGTTAGTAGGTCTGTTTTTGGGCTGAATTTTTCACTGGGGAAAGCCCTACTCAGAGACAAGGAAGAGATGACTACTATGCTTTAGATTTTATTTTTAAAAGTCCATAATCATGTACTGTTTCCCTTTAAACATGAGTTTGAAGCTATCACCTAGGTTTAAATGGATTAAATGTATGCATATGTAGGTGTGAATGTGTATGTTTTCTTAGCAAGTTGGGCAGAATACAAACTTTTTATTATTTGATAATGATCATGACTGATGATGCTTTTACCTTTTGACAAATCTTTATGAAGGAAAGGGGAAGAAAACTGTATTCAAATTCATTTTCCCTATTAAAAAAACCTAAAACAAACTTTTTGGCTAGGAATCGAACCCAAGGCCTCATGTATACTGGGAAAAGTTCCTACCATTGGATTTCCAGCATAAATAATTCATTGTGGCAGTACTCAAAGATGGCTGCTGGCTGCCACAGCTTAGTGTATAACTCCACCAGAGGCCTGGTATTTGAGTGTATAGTATTCTTCACTAAAGTTGAGATATGTGATGTTTGATTTTAATTGTGTCCAAATTAACTTCTCAAATAAGGACAAATACTTGATTATGCACATGGGTCAGTTAAAGCCAAATTCTACTGGAAAGTTGTGGCGAATGTGTCCTTGTCCTTTGAGAAATAAAGGTGTCGATCATTAATAAAAAGTTATTCATATACTTACAGTGCTAATTATGATAGTTTTCTAGTGTTATATATCAATGAGAATATTGCAGATTTCTTCTGACTTGCTCTTAGAAAAGCCTGAAAAACTTAGCAGGATGTCTCCTTAGTTAATTTTAAAGTTTTCATATAGAACCAAACTTTCAAAAGACTTGATGTTACATTTTGCTTTAATGGCTTTAATAATTTAAAATTCCTGTGAATACAAAATTTTGTTTGAGCATTTGTGAAGGCACACATTTGCATGAGGTCTGATTTGAACAAAGAAAGATTTCTATACATTTTCTTCATAAGCCACTTTCCCTGTATGCACAGGCCATGAGAATACAAATTATTTCAAAACATTTTCCACTTTGGTACCCTTCTCTTTTCTCTGATCATTTTTATTAAACTACAATCTGTTTAGTATCAACATAATTTCTTCACAGGATTTGTAATAGTGACTAACAGATTGCCAGAGTGAAGGTGAACACAATATTTTAAAGCTGCAATGATCTGAAAATAATGAACTGATAAATAACTGAACTATTTACCAAGCTCCTGAAACCCCTCTCCCAGTTGTTCTTGAATAACAGGAAGAGAGATGATTTCCTTCATAGTTAGACCAGCATGAGCTAAATGTGAAACACCCTCTACTTCCTTCCCGCCCTCCTTATCTCTTTGCAAGTGTTTAATTGTAAAACCTTTCATTATCTACTTAATAGAGGCATCCATTTTGAGTTTATCATTTATCGTTTGAGCTTGTGTACATTCCAGTTTCTCATCATTAAATGAATGCTGGGATTACAGGGTCAAGTTCTCTTATAGTCTGTGTCTAAGATGCTTGTCATTATCCCATGTTAAGGAGATGCTGAATTACACTGTTTAGTGTGCCTTCTTTTATACTTTCTTCCAGTACTTCCTCATAAACTGGTTTACTTTCATAACACCAGTGAGGCCAGAGAGGAAAGGTGAGGGCATGGGGTATGGTGTGAGGTGAAGTCAGGCTTGCAGAGCAATTTAGGGTGGAGAGAAAGAGCTCTTTGGAATCAGTCAGATTTATGAAAATATTCACTTTACAATTTACTAACTTTTTGACCTTGGATTTTCCAAATCCAAATTTCCTCATCTGTAAAGTTAGAATACAATACTTATATTAGAAGTTGAACTTGGCACCTCCCCTCCTGAAAATTTCACATGTTGAAATACTCTTCCCAATACCTTAGAATTATACATCTGTACTTGGAGACTAGATCTTTACAGAGATTACTTAAATTAAAATGAAGTTATTGGGGTGAGCCCTAATCCAGTATGACAAATGTCCTTTTAAAAAGAAAAGTTTCAGACACAAAGGAAAAGTGTTGTTAATATCTTAGAAAATAATAGCGATCCACCACTCACAAGAGAGGCCTAGAACTGATCCTTCTCTTACAGTCTCCAGAAAAAACCAAGCCTGCTGATTCCTTGATCTTGAACTCCTAGACAAGATCAGATTTCTGTTGTTGAAGCCCTTTGGTCTATGGGAGTGTGTTATAACAGCAAGAAATATACAACCCAGCCCAGAGTTTTGTTGGAATTTCAATACATCATTTTTATAGAATGCTTATGATGTATAAAAACATCCAGCAAATGGTAATTTAATAAAATGATCAGAGGAAAAAGCATCCAAAGTGGAAATACTTCCAGAAATACATTTGTACTCTTAAAGCTAGTATGAACATGGAAAACGGATCATGAGGAAAATATAGAGCAGTTTCTCTTTGTTTAAATGAAGCCCCATGCAAATATGTAAACGTTTATGGATCAACTGTATTCAGTCGTGTTTTCATTTGCAGTTGTCCTTGTGGGATGATAAATGAACCCAAATCGTAACAAATGAGCCTCACAGGAGGATTTATGACATTGAAGCACAGAGTTCAGATGGTATCTGCATGCACAATGCCTGGTAAAAATATGTAAGTAGTGGTGTCCCCATCTATCTGGATTTGTTGGATTTGTTTCACACTTCATTGCTCTCTGGCAAAGAAATATTGTGAGCCCAAATAATTTTTAAAATTGCCAGTGTTAAAATGATGCCTCCTGCTATTCACTCTTGCTCTGCTCTGAATAATCAGCAGAGGCCATATGTATGTGGAGCCAGGGTACATTTTAAACGTAAGTTCCACATGCTGAGTTACCCCTTCTAACTTAGTAAAACGGGTTCCTGTATTTGTAAGCTATTTTTCAAGATGAGTAAGTATAAGATTCTTTTTTGTTATTTTGTAACTTCAAAGAATAAATCCTTCTACTTTAAATTCAGATAAAATTATAATTTAGATAATTGCTTTTAAAATGCTTGGATTTCTTGTAAATACATCAGGGCTGGCAAATCTCTCAGTATTAGAATTCGTCAACTACTTTGCCCTTCACCTATTTTGATGGTACGTGTTTTATGAAACACCTATAGATCTTTCTAAATTATCGCAGCAGTAATTAGGGAAGGTCACTTAAGTGTGGAAGTTATTTTTTCATAAAGCATTCTCCCCTTTCACACACACATAATATTAAACCATCATCAGTTCTTAGGAAAGCAAATCAAGTGTTTGTTTGAGCTTGACTAGTAGTAAGGTAATTTGTGAAGAAAGTCCTCCTGGCAGGGAAAAACGACAGTGGCCACCATTTGAAGAACCAACTGGCTCTCCAGGAGTTACCAGCTGGACTACATCCCCAGCTTGTATACTAAGAGTCACAAAGGAAATATACAAGTGATCTTTGCAGGTACTTGTGCTTATAATTCTTCATGCCTATAATGGTAGAAAATGTGGTTAGCCTATTTGGCTATCTAGAAAGTTGCAGAAATTTCCAGGGCTGTTCTCAGTTCCAAGAGGAGATAATACAAACTGTAACTACTCTGCATCTGTCTGCTGTCGCCTCTTCCCCAGAGAACTTCAAAGCCTTTGTACTTCATTGCAGTATCTTAACTGACTTCTTTACCTCCACCACTGTCTTCCTTAAGCAACTGCTCAAAACCCTGAAGTTACTCCTAACTGCTCTCCAGACAAAGTTTAAATCCCTCCACAAGGTCTACAAAGTACTTCAGAGTCTGGCCTCTGTTGACCTCCAAATTCATTTGCTAACACTTGTCTTTTTGTGCCCTTCCTCCGGTCAGCTGGAAGTGCCTGCAGGTCCAGTTTTGCATATGATGTCTATTCTCTACAAGGTCTCTGTCATCCATTTCCTTCATTTTAGCTTGATGTAGGCTTTCTCTGGGAATGGATTCAATGTTCCTTCCATTTATTTCCCAATTCTCCCAGCCACCCACACTTTACTTATTATTATACTACATGCACTTATTATTTATCTCTCCCATTGAATAGTAAGTAGTTCATGGGCAGGAACTGTATCTTGTGCTTGTTGGGTTTATACAGCCTAGCTGTTATCTAATACACAAGAGTAAGTGTAATGTGAAATATGCAGGGATGAAAAGAGGAAAGGAGGAAGGAAGGTGAGATGGCAAGACCTGGAAATGGGAAAGGGGGACTTGACATCTTGACATTGGTCTTACCAGTCTCTTATATTAAAACTTCATGATAACTCTTTGAAAGCAGAATTGTTATTACTAGCTATAAATGTGGAAAGTAGGCCTCAGAGAGTGTTCCAGCCATCAAGAGTCTCACAGGTAGTAAGATATGGGGCTGGGATTTGAATGTGGACCTGCGTAATCCCCGAAGTTGTGCTCTCCTTCTGACCGTGGGCTTCCCCTCACATTTTAGCCATCATGAAAGAGAGAGAGAGAGATGTCATGGAATCATTTTGTGTTTTTGCCAGAGTCGTGGTCAAATCAAGCAGGTCTAATTCTCAGCTGCTGTTCATTACCCAAGACTTCCTGTGCTTGAAACTGAAATAGAAATAAGCTCAAAACAAACTCACTGGCCTATTTTTGTTAATCACTGGAAACTAGTGGCTATAGCAGTGCTGATTCATTTAATTCAGGATGTAGAAAATATTGCAGAGAGTACAGAAAATGCTGGGGATGCCAAATTAAGTTTCTTGGAAAACCAATGGTTTGCATTCTTCAAAGGAATCATTGCTGAATGCATAATTAGATTATGATGAATTTCAGCCCAAATATTAAGTTTATGGTATCCAGAAACCAGGAAATATGTTTGTGTTTTGAGTCCCTTGCATCATGGAGTGTCATGTGCATAAGTACACTTAATTAGATCTTCTGATGACATTAGTAACAGTGTCAAATGTCATGAATGGCTAATTGCTTGCCAATCGAAATCCTTATTTATGTAAACAGCAGGGGCACTCTCTGAGGTCTGCTTCAACCATCTTTTAAGCTAAGACATATCCTTGTTGCAGGGCATCAAATATTTTCACATAGGATTTCATACAGAAATCCAAGAGATGTTACTGGGGCAAAAAAGACATTTAAAAAAAATGTCCCTCATCTGATTAGAGATTGCATATGAAGATTTTTTAAAAAATACTAGTTATTAAAATAAACAATAACATTTCATGATTATTATATCTAAAGCACATCACTATCTTCTACATCTTTTATCTTCTAAGTGTACTTTGATTTCAAATGGAAGGTTTCGGCCCAGTGACTTAATTATATTTTGAAAACAGCTCTGTGATGTTAGTCTTACAAAGTTAATCTCTCACTTCTGATCCAACACCCACACATGCTAGCAACTAATGGATACAGGAAAACAACTGATGAATTTTATCCAGAGATACTACCTGTGTCCTAGACTTTTAGAAGAGAAAGGACTGTTAAGAGAGCCTCCATCCAACTTTCCCCACTTTATAGATGAGAAAACTAAGCCTAGACTTTAACTCACATAGAGCCACCTGGCTCAATGTTATTTTCCCTTTAACCCTATTATGGGCTGAATGTTTGTGTCCCTCTCGCCTTTGACAATTTGTATGTTGAAAGCTTTGCATCTGAAGTGATATTATTTTGAGGTAGGGCTTTTGGGAGATAATCAGATTTATATGAGGTCATCGTGGGGGGATTCTCATGATGCGATTGGTGCACTTATATAAAGAGGAAGACAGAGGGTCTGTCTGCAGGAGCGCACAGCAAGGAAACTGCTGGAATAAACCTTTGATAGGCAGAATGTCTAAAAGCAGGAAGAGACTACTGCCAAGTACTGTATCTTCTAGCATCTTAATACTGAACTCACAGAAATAGGGAAATAGAAATAAAGAAATTTCTGTTCATTCCTATTTTCTGTGAAAGATGCATTTCTATTATTTAAGCCACCAAGTCTGTGTAATTTTATTGTAGAATACAATACTAAAACAACTCTACTCATGGAAATAGATTTGGAGCAAATTATTGGCTCCTATCAACTATTGTAATACATTTATATAAATGAATTATATCAAAAGTGTCTTGATATTGACATTATTTTCCAACAAATACTGATGTTATTTCTTTTTCATGACTATTAGAAGATATGAGATTTTAAAAACTGTCATTTTCTGTAGTGAAATACATGTTCTGGCTTCAAGATTTCCATTTGTGGTATAGTTCACATGAGAAATTTCCCCTTTTTGAAAATGATTGACTTTGATCCTGTAACACAATTTCTCTCAAGTAGTAGATTGCTTACTTTATGAGGTAAATTAATTTTTACAGAGATGGGAATCACCCCTTATAAGGCACCAGAGTGCCATCTGGAAAAGGTCATTTTTTTGAAGTAGTTTATTTATCGTACTATGCTGAGCATTGAAGGGACAATACTGATATCCCTGCTAAGTGTGTGTGTGTGTGTGTGTGTGTGTGTAAATGGCCAAAATCAGACAAGGAGCATGGAGCTTGGGCATGTCCCTGAAGGCTCTGTCACAGTAAAAGAAATTCTGTCTTGGTTTTTTCAAGAAGGGAGAATTGGAAGACTGTTCAAGTGTGTCCTTTGCACACCATCTCTGAATGGTTATCTTTGCCACCTCATGAAATGTTAAGGGCTAAGTAATTCCCACCCTTTACTGAGGTAGAAAACAATGAAACTTGTGTAGTTAACTTTTTGTTGCTGTGACAAAACACCTGAGATAATCAATTTATAAGAAAGTCAGATTTATTTTGGCTCATGGTTTTAGAGACTTCAGTCCATTATTACTTGACCCTGTTTTGAGGCTGCGCATCATGGCAGAGAGAACGTGGCAGAGAAAGCAAAGCAAGTGAGGATATCACTGGGGTCAAGGGCACACTCCCAATGACCCAACTGTTTTCTACAAGATGCCACGTTTTAAAGGCTGTACCACCTCCAAATAACACTACAGGCTGTCGACTAAGACGTCCATATAGGAATGGTGTGGGGACATTTCATATCCACACAATGGCTAAGCTCTATTATGTTAAGAAAAACAATTCTCAGAGATGCATGAAGCAATAAGGAGTGGATGACTTAACCAAGTTTGCCAGTAGCATTGTTGCTAGAAGGTGTAGCCTTGATAGAAATGTTCTGGAAGTGGCTCTTTCTCTTGTACTGATTACTAAAAAGGGAGCAGCTAATTCATCACCTGTAATGCAGAGAACTCTGGCGAGGTCTGTTTCTGTACATAGTGTGCAAGGCATCTCTCTGAATATGACCTGGGTGACTTTGTCTTTTTTGCATCCCAACACCAAAATAGTCTGCAAGGAAATTAATTCCTACATATGGTGCATCAGTGAGGACAGTAGAAATATTTGGCTCAAAAAAAGAGAAAAGATGCAATTGGTAGAAAGAGAGGAGTTTCTGTTAACATTAAATTTTCTTGTGGAAGCAACAAGGTGGAATCCAGGGCCTCGTATCTGCCCAGCAGGTATTCGGGTGTATCCCACACTGCTAAGAGGCAGCATTGAGTAGCAGTTGGAGTGAGTGGTTGGTGCTATGGAGTCAAAAAGATGCTCGATGCACTGATCCAAGATCAGAAAACTGATTTCACTGGGAAAAGCTACATCAAGACCTGAAGCAGGAAGGCAGATAGAGTATCATAGCCCCACGGCAGCTCAAGCAGATAGCATAAGCACATTTTCCCTTTGATCTTTGGACTTTTACTGCTCTGGGGCTTTTTTCTAGACTGTGCATTGTAGAGGTGGTGATTTTGAGATGAACGCATTGAGAAATTGATACCTGATTCATTTTACTGAGGCCTTGTAGCTCTTGGGCTTACCTATAGCTATAAGCTCAGGAGAAATCCTAGTTTATCGTCTTTGATAGATAGGTCATAGCACTCATGCGTTTTTTTAACCCTTTTTTAAACACTGTGACCACTTGAAGAATATATGATGCATGATAAAAAAAATACAGTGCATAATTAATTTTTAAAAAGTGTATTACAATAAAAGGTAAATTATTATTAATCCCTCTCAAAATGTTCCTTCATACTTCAAGCACACTTATCCCATTGTTCTTGTAACTTTGTGAGGCAATTCTGAAAGTCTTCTTTCATGAGTGTTTTCAATTGTGCTCCTGTGGCAACCTCGAAGTCCTGAACTGACTCAAAATGTTTACCTTTTATGGTCATTTTGACTATGGGGAAAGAGCCCCAAGTTGCAAGTGCCAGATCCAGTGAACCAAGAGGATGAGAACATACCAAAAAAAATTTTTTGACAGAATTGCTGTTTCAGAAGCAATGTGTTACGATAAAGCTTTGTTACAATAAAGGGCAAAACCATTTGCCCATTTCTTAGGTCATTTTCTATGCACATAATTTGTCATGACTGTTCTACAAACTGCCTCCTGTTAACTAATTTCATCTCTCAGAGTCCCATACTTAACATACTAATTCACCCCAGCAAATATCCACTATGGTACCTTTGGTAGGACTTACGAATTTACTTGAGCAAGTTGTGGGAGAGCGCAAAGAGGAGATCCTGGAAGATCAGGCAGAATATCCTGGGGCAAAGGCAAAAACCATTTTAAAATTCTAATTCATGGTATAATTATGTTTATTTTAAAAATCTTTTTTCTTTTTTTAAGTTAATAATATTCAAGATATTTATTTATGTCCTTATTTTTATTTTAAAGACAAAAATGCACAGAAAAATCAAAAAGTAATCAAACAAATAAAAACCAACAATAACAAAAGGCAAATGACAAAAAAGCCCAAAACATAACAACAACAAAAAAATGAAAAACAATAAAGAAACAGGATTTCAAAACAAGATGATAGGAATTTAACAATAGTCATTATATTGCATTTTTTTTTAAATAGTTGCTCAGGTTACCAGATACAGGCATGCAAAATTGATCAAACAGTATGATTTCCCTCTGAGCATTTCTTTCCCTTTCAGTATACCTATTGTAACTTTTGGATCTTATTTTCTTTCAGTTTCTTACACCAATGAAACACTAATGTGTTTACACACGTGAGTCTGATTTATTTCACTTATGACTATGGTGTCTAGTTGCATCCATTTACCTATAAAAGCCTCTAGTTTTTTTCTTCTTTATAGCTGAATAGTACTCCATTGTATAACAATAACACATCTTTTTTATCCATTCCTCTGTTGATGGGCATTTGGGTTGTTTCCAAGATTTAGCTATTACAAATTGTGCAGCTATAAACATGGGTGCACATGTATCGCTGTGGTACAATGTTTTCAATTCTTCTGGGAAAATATCCAAGGAATAGCTGGGTCGAATAGAACCTCTAATCCTAGTTTTTTTGAAAAAAAAATTTTTTTTAAATAGTGAGAGAAATTAAAGATACCATGTGCCTAAATTTAACACAGTTGCAACTGCCTGGGGTACTCCTGCCTGTCTGAGAAGTATGATGAGTATGAAGTCTCCGTTGCCTGTACGTGTTGCATTCTCATTTAGTCTTTCACAGGTTTAGAATCAAAGAATGCAGGTATGGTGTATTAACTGATGGTCAACTCGTAACACCTGGCTGAACTAAATCAGCGTGATGCTGTGCATGGAAGGTCTACCTGAGGATGGTTACCAGCAGCATAAAAAGAACTGGAGGGGAAGATGGTGTGCTGTTGATTCTCCTGGAGAAGCTTATCACACTGGTTTTCTTGATACAAAATGATCTGTTCTCATTGCCAGAGGAGCTCAGCTATTCCTTGTCACACGGATGACTGCGGTTCTCTTCAAGGGAGCTCTGGTCCTCGTGTTGAGCATCACTTCCTGGCTCCAGTGCAGATCCCTCAGCCTGCTGGCACAGATCCTTCATCCCACTGGCACAGATCCTTCGTCCTACTGGCACAGACTTTCTAGCTTCCCCCACTGACGTTTAAAACCTGACTACAACAGCAGGATTACAATGAATGCATGAATAGACAGGTGGATGTCAGTTTTTGTCGCTATAAACATAACTGAGGCAATCAACTTTATAAAGAGAGGAGGCTTATTGTGGCTTATGGCTGGGAGGGCAAAAGTCCAAACAACATGGTGTTGGCTCTGGCAAGGGCTTTTTTGGCTGTATCACATGACAAGAATGCATATGTATCTCTATAACCTTGTGATCTCTCTCTCTCTCTCTCTCTTTTTAAAGTCACCAGGTTCAGTTTTGAAGGTTTCCCCTTAATGACCTAACCTAATCACTTACCAAAGCCCTATTTCTAAACATCATAATGAGTTTAAGTTTCAACTCTGTTAATACCATTTAACATAGGATTCTGGGGACTGAATTTCTTCATGAGTTCAGGGTAACAGCCACATTCCAACCGCAGCGGTAGATTTTTGGAAGTGAGTAGTTAGTCCTTATCTGGGTGAAAAGGGAGATGAAGATCATTGGTGCCAATGGTGTTTTAACCCTTCCACTGTTCTCACCCTATAGGGCAGTGCTGGTGAACCTTTGGCACACACACTGCATTGGGCACACAGAGCCCTCTCTGTCAGCACAGGAACCAAGTGAATGAGTTGTTTTCTCTAAGCGGAATCTTCAGTGTTCAGGTTTAATTGAAGTGTTGGCGCTTTGCAATAAATAAGCGGATTTTGGGTTGCAGTTTGAGCACTCAGTCACTACAGGTTCACCATCACTGCCTTAGGGGAACTCACACATTCTGTCTTACTGGGTATGGAGGCTACATGAAGGGAGTCAACTTCCTTGCAGAGAAAATGGAACAAGGAATGAAGATGAATTATACGGCTTTTGCAATCTTCCTGAACTCCTCAGTGATACCTTATAAATAAACAACACTAACTATATGAGAGCTTAAATTTCATAATGAAAATCAATTTAAGTCAGTTGTATTGAAAGTTTTATAAATTGCACCATTTCTTCAATTTACTTTATATCCCAAAGCTTTCACTGTCTGGCTTTGTTTTGGCTGACTTCCAAAAGTTTATAATCTTTATATCCCATTAAAACACATATGTGAATGTTTATGGTGTTGTTCAAAAACAGAAACTAATTATCATTAATGAGGAATGCTAAAAATCATACAGTTCTTGTAATATAACTTTTCAGTAAAAGAAAGAAAAGGAAAAATATGTTTGGTATTGCTTCCTGTAAATAGAGACATACATGGAAATTTATTCAAATTTATGCCAATATTCTGTCTTTGGGATATATGATAGGCTTTAATGATTACAGGTGTTTTTATCTTAAGAGTATCTTTTTAATTAAATATCAGCAATCACCAGTATCAAGAAAACTCAACCTTGCCAATACTTGCTTATAAATGAATTCAAGGGTACTTAAGAAATCTTCCAGGGGTAACTGTGGTAATGAGTCACTTCATATCCAGCATATAGTCAATTTGTTTTCTTCTTCAGAGAGAACAATTAGCATTGTATACTGTTGCACATTTATAGACACCATGAAGAAAGCACCAAACCATGAGAGGATAGTTTTTCCCTTAAGGCTCCATTGGCCTAACTATGCATTTGCCAATATTTTATGTCCTTTTCATCTATCCAGATGTTTACACAAGCAATGCCTTCTACTGAAATTCTTTCCACAGTTGTCCTTATAGTAAACTGTCCTTTAGCATCTCATATTTACTTTCCCTGGCATCTGTATGCAGGCAGAAATGATGGCCTGTTCACCTACATATGTAAGGCTTTGAAATATTTCTAAAAAATACTCATTTTAGCTATTGGCTAATCATTTCATCGCTTGAATAGTAACTTAATAAAAATGAGATTTTTAAGCCATCTTTTCTCTCTTTTTTTTTGATTGAATGTCAAACATTGTGTGTAAAAGAATGGAAGAGACAGAACTAAATGGTATTAACACCCAGATGTAGGCATTCTTCTTGTTCAATGAGTCCATTAGTGTAGGTCACTGAGTCAGCCTAATCTGTTGTCAGTTGATTTTGATTTTGTTGTTGCTATAGTTAATCTCTAGTGCAAACCAGCATGTTGTCCAAATAGTTCCAGTGGTGGACTACTCTTGCCTTGTCCACTGCTTGGATTTGGGGTGCTAAAAGGTACTGCTTTCGGCTTGTAGTATATCCTCAGATGTCAGCAGCCCCTGCAAAACTGGATCATCCTTATCCTCTTCCAGCAGTAGACTGCTATCACTTGTTACTAAGTTCTAGATTTGTGGTGGGGCCATTTAGCCAGGGGGTGACTCAGTTCTCCTGATCAAGCCTTGGACTTAGGAAGGTTCTGTGAGCCAGGGATTTGGGGGTTGGGCTTTCTAGAATTCCTGTCTCTTTCTTCCTTCCCTTTACCGTTAAAGCTAAACACTGAGCAGGCAAGAGTTTCCTCCCTTTTTTCCAGGAGTAACAGATGTCTTCTTGGTATCAGCATAGGATTTTGGGCCCATGAATGTTTCTTATTCCCTCTCTCCAGAGCAGAGGTCTTTTGTTTTTATTCCTGCCCAGAAGCTTTAGATTTGCCATGGGACCAAAGGATTTTCTACCTCTCCCTCAGCAATTTAAGGTTATTGTTCCACCTAAGAGGAGCCTCTGGGAGGGGGAGGAGCTTCTGCATTGTCTCTGTGTGGTAACCAGTCACTTCCCATAGCTTTTGCCACTGTTCTGGGACTTCTTTCCCTCTGCCAGTCTTGTATATGGTCACAGAGTAGAGAATTACAGAAAGATATGCATCCTCCTTACACCTGGAGCTCCCAATTATTCTAAACTGTTAAGCTAGCCCATGCTCAGTCTTTAAGAATTCATAAAATGTAAGCTTCTCTTTTCTGACCAGGTTACCCATATCCTACCAATGACAGAACAGTCCGTGTATGGGTCATTCATTTTAACTGGGTTCATTTGATTGCCTTGTGACTTTCAGATCTCTGAGTGTAAAATGTTATGATTTTGTAGATTATCTGTCTTTTCTCATTGTTAAGGTGAGAGTGATATTCTTTTGTGTCTTTCTATATCCCAAATAGAAATGTAACTCTTCTTAGTCACCTAAGCACCCTGGCACCCAGCAGAAGGCTGGGCTGCAGAAAACGCTGCTTAAACTGAACTGAACCTTATTTCCTTTCGCTCACAAAACCTACTTATTATATTGTAGGGAGGTCCTTCTACATTTCTTAGTGCCTCCACTGAGAGTGAAATGGTTCAGGGAAATTATTTTTGATTCTCTTGTCCTGACTTTTCCAGTACTCATATTAAATAACAACAGCTTTTAAACTTCAATTACTATTAATCCTTTAATCTCCAAAGAGAAATAAGCCTGTGTCAAATCAATGTATGGGGTTATTTTTAAGGCCTATCTGAGAAAATCCTTTGTGCTTATTGCCTGAAACAAAAATTCAAGTAAGACAGCTATGACTTGTGACAAAAGTACTATTGAACTATTTTTTATTTTTTGTCAATAGCAAAAATAAGGAAATTGTTTTTAAAATGTTCCACATTGGGAAAGTCACCTGATCCTGGTCTTGTAAGTAAATGGGCCAAAGTGAAAGGATGTCCCTGTGGTTGTCCAGATCAGGGTTTTACACACTGCCCTGCTTGTGTGCCTGGCTCGTCACAGTGATGGGGGAGGGAGCAGGCTATTTGCAGTGTTGAGAAAAATCAATTTTCATCTTCAAAAGATGAAACTACCAAGCAAGATATTGACTTAGAAATAAAGTATTTCTTAAAGACTTCCCATATCCTATAAATGTCAGACCCAAAGCTAAGAGTTTGATGATTTAAATTTTATTGCTAATTTCAGACAAACATGCATAGCTCTGCCTCAAGAAAACAACTAGTTCTGTATAATTTTCCTGCCAAACATTTTGCTGTGTACATATAACTAGTGTCAAAATCCTCAAGGTGTCATTTTTAATGATAGGTATAACTCGATCCCTTTCTATTTATTTTCCATTCTAAGATTTTTTCTTCTTTGTCTCACTGATAAATTATTTCTATATTTTTATGATAAATTTTATAGGAACTGGGTTTGACATACTTTAGAGCGAAGTTTTTGCCATGCATAATATCTGTTGTTATCTAAACTTAAAGAAGGTGTGCATTATTACAAGTTGAGGGAGACCTTCTGGCCTTGAAGGCTCAATGGAGATTAACTGGAAGGGTGATTGTTATCCCAATAAACAAAACAGAGGTGAGCAAAGTAGCCAGCAGAGAAAACATAAATCTCTGCCCAGACATTATGGGAGGAGAGCATAACCACCTCGATGGCACCCAAGTCGTCCGACTTTTTGGGAAAAATGCTTGGAAGGTATCAAAGAGTTTGTTGTTGAGTTTGTTGTCTTGTTGTGTGCTTCCTGGAAGTCTGGTGCTGAGTGACCATCCTGGTGTGAAGCATACACCTGGATACTATTTTAGGGAGAAAAAAGGAGAAGGGAAACAAAGTGAAAGAATGAGGTTAATTTTTTTTTTAAATAAAACTCAGTATTACCTCAAATGTAATCAGACTAAATTTCAATGACATAAGAATAAAAGACATTTTCCACTATTAACTCACACACTGGAACTTATGAGGAAAACAAATTAGCTACAGATAAAATAAAGGAATTACTTCCCACCCCCCACACACATACCTTTTGGTGTATTATATGCTATGTTTACAACATGACTACACATTTTTGAGAAACTACTATTTTTCAGAAACTGTGAAAATGAAAGAACTACAATTTGATTTCTGCCTCAGAGAGGCTCCGCACAAATAAAAAAACCCTACTGTAGTCATCTTCTGTCCCCTAAGTGCCATTCACATATGTTTCTCCAATCTCTGCACCCATTTTTCCTACCTCAGTGAACACCAGTTAGGTAGAAAATACAGGGAATATTTCTCAGTAACTACAGTAATAATAACTACAATTTACAGAAGTGTATTCTTGGTTCCAAACATTGCAATCTAATTTGCATATATTATTTTATTCTTCCCAATAATCTTGGGAAGAATAAAATAACAAAGAATATTTTTTAACACTTTTTAAAATTTTTATCATTGTGTACACTGAAGCTCAAGGGGATGAGTAGCACTGCATTTCAATGAGGTCTCAGTCAGCCTTCACCCAGGTTGCTTCTTGAATCCGTTCACCCACCTCGTCTACTTCTATGTGCCACGGGCATTAGCAAGAACACTGGAGCATATGCCTGGGGTTTGATTTCTAACATAAGGCAGTGCATCGTACTAAGAATTCCACAGACAGTAGAGTGCTTAAAAAAAAAAAAAACCCTAACTCACTGCCAGCACTGTATAAGAACTCCATGCCATTACTATCATTTCCCATTGACAATTTTTTAAACTGCTTTATTTTTTTCTGCCATCTCATTGCACTTAGATTTTATTGATAACCTCTTAATTTTCTCCCTTACTCCTGCCTCCCCTCTCTCCAAACCTTCCTTGACATAATGATGAAGTAGTACTTCTAAGAGTCAGAATGAATCATATCAGTCTACTGCTCAAAAATTTTCATTTTCACACTCAGATACAATGTCTATAATGTACCACTATCCTCCATGACCTACCCCCTGCCTATCACACCTTGACACATATTTTCTTTCAGCCATAAGGAATGTTGCTATTTCCTAAAGAGATTAGGCCCTTGCACAGGCTTTTCCTTGTCTAGAAAGCCTTTCCTTGTCTGATTTGCTTGGCAAACTCCTGTGCAACCCTCAAAAGCAAGGATTTCATCCACCCAGTCACTATAAACATGTTTTCTTCCAAAAAAACTTTCCTCAATCCCCCTCTCCTTAAGATGGATGGATGCCCTTTGTAATTGCTTTTATAATGTTTTGAGTATACTTTGATCACAACTCTTGCCCTGATTACAGCCAATTTTATTTTTGAATTTGTTTTTCTCATAAACACATAGGTTCCTAGGAGCAATTACATTGCCTTATTCTTCTATTTATTCCCAAGCTCATCCCAAGGCAGGCTATAAGTAAGTTACCACTAAACGAGTGTGGAGGATAACTATGGATTCCTGTGCATCTTTATGACCACATTTGGGGAAAGTGCTCCCAAATGATTTTTCAATAACAGGACCACAAGAGGCTTTGGCATCTCACCTTATTTTTGCATCTCTTTGCCAAAGGCTCAGGACTTCTACATAATAATCGTCACATAATTCAGCCCATAATAGAGGCCAATTTTTCTGTAACTGTTTTTACTTCTATTCACCACAAGACTATCTTGGAAAATTATTTAAAAAATGCCTTTGTGGAAGAATTTATTTCCCACCATTTATTGACTGCCCAGCGTGGATCAGGAGTTGTTTGAGGTGCTAGAGATTCAATGTGAAACAAAGTATATGCAATTCTACTCTTCACAGATCTTGAAATCTAGTTGGGAGGAAAAGAATATATAAATAGGGTAAATAAAGCATATTGTATTTTAGGTAGTGATTGGTGCTCAGACAAAGCAGTCAGTGGAGGACTCTCAGAGAGGTGAGTTGGTTTAAAGACCTGAAGGAAGTGAAGTGGGGAGCCATGTGGATAGCTGAAGGATGAGCATCGCAGGGAGGAACCGCAGCAAGAATGATGGCTCTGAGATGTGGTGTGCCTCGTGTGCTAAAGAAATGGTGAGGAAACCAGTATAGCCGAGGCAGGGTGAATAGGGGAGAGAAAGAGATGATGTCATGTCAAGGCCTTGGGGCCCTGCAAAGGACTATGGCTTTTCCTTCAGAGGAAAGCGGGAGAGATTGGAGGATATTTGAACAGAAGGATGAAAGTCCCTGACTTACATTAGTGGCATCACTTTGGTTGATGCATTAAGAATAGACTAAAGATGGACAAGGATGAAAAGAGGGACAGCAGAAAGGAGATTTTTGCAATCACTTAGGCAGGGAATAGAAAGTAAGAGAAACCAGGGTGCTCCAAGGTTTAGGGCCTGAACAACTATAAGGATAGAATTACCAAGGCATAGTTGTGGGGCAGAATACTAGGAGCTCAGCTGGAGACATGTGACATTTGAGATGTCTAGCTTTGGAGTTCAAGGGGGTGGCTTGGGAGACAACTGCATGTAGACAGCACTTAAAACCATAAGATAGGATGACATTACCTCATATAAGCATATGGATAAAAGAGCGAGTTGCAAGAACTGATCTCTAAGATATTCCAGCGTCAGATGGAACAGAATTAAAAAAAAGTGTGGTGGGAGGAGATTGAGAAAAGAAAAAAAAAGAGCCAACCAGGGATACAGTACAAGCAAAGGAAAGGAAGGAGAGGGTTGACCATGGTGCCACCTGTAGTGGCGCATCCGTAAGATGACGACTCCGAAATGGCTACTGATGCCAGCGTGTGGGGGATATTGATGACTTTGATCAGTCCAGTTTTGATGGAGGTGATTGTAAAGACTGGTTGTACGAGAGTCCAGAGCAAAACTGGGACAGTAAATAAATGCAATATTTTCAAGGAATTTTACACCAAAAGGAAGGAAAGAGAAAAACAATGTAATTTGCATAGGGTATTTTATGAATTCTGATATGTTTTTGCTATGTTTGTATGCTCTTTTCTAGAATAGTAACAATGACAATAACAGACAAATACTGAGTTTCTACTTTGTCTGGCCTGGCCTTTCAACACTTAAATAGCACTCTCAATCTTTATCAATATTCTGTGAGAGAGACGGTATAGTCCCAGTTTGTGGATGAAGAAACTCAAGCAGAAGAAAGGAAAAGCTGCTCTATATGACCCAGATGACAAGCCTTGGAACTGGATTGGAGCTGGGACATTTGGCTGTTATCCAAATTCTGGCATCTCCCCATTTTAGGTCTATATTTAATGCAATAATTTATGTTGACAGCAGCACTGGAGAGTGCATAGGTCTGGGGGGGTCAGAAGAAGAAAGAACAGAAAGAATCACAAGGTTAATACTTATGAAAATGCTACTGTAGTCATGATAGCCTATTAACCCAGAGAATAATGTTCTTGGGCAGCTGTGATGGAAAAAAAAGCATATTTCCTTTTCTTTAGTAGCCTAGTGAAACAAGGTTGCCAAATAGACACTGGTAGTAGAAACCTTTGAAAATTTGTTTCTTCCATTCTCTGTTTTTTTTGTACTCTGTACTGTCTGTCTCCCTGAGCTCTCTATTAGTTAATTGCTTAAGGAACAATCTATGATTAGAATTTTTAACGTTTTACTTTCTTTTTTCCTCCTCTAGCCACTATAAAAATAGTATCCTGAGTGCACCAGTTTTTTCCCATCCATCCATCCATCCATCCATCCATCCATCCATCCATTTATTCACTCTTTCTTTTATCCTTTATTCTTGGCTCCAATACTAAAGTAACCAAAATAATTTAGAGGGGTGTGTTGTCCTTTATTTACTTCCTCTGTGTATGGAGCAAAGGGCTGTTAGTGATGAGGAATCATGCTAGTAGCATGTGAAGAGGAAAGCTGGTGGACTTGCAAGTAAACACTTCACTGCAAAGGAAATGTATAGGCCAGGGTATAGTAAAATTTTTTGAAGTTCCAAGGTTTGGAAATAGAAACTAAGACTTTTGATGATGTGAAAACTCATGTAGTCAAATATTTTGTGAATTAATGTGATTTTTCAATGAAAATGCAGAAATCATAAAATATAACTGTTAAATAGAGAACAGATGAAAAGCAATTATTGGGGTGCTGTGTACTTTAAAAGAGGATTGGATTTCAGAAAAAGGACCATCAGCCAGCATCCCTTATTTTGCTTTGTAATTGCAATTTCAGCCCTTGTGAACAATTGCGTGACCCTTGAAAAAAGAATTAGTGATTGCAATCATAGTTCCCTAATCAGGCATCTTGAAAGGAGCTATACTTGAAAAATCTTTCTCATATACAAGGCTTGCCAACTAGTTTTGCAATTTCTCATATACGACTGCTATGATTTAGTGTTTCAGATTTCTTAATAATTCTCTAATCAAATTAAACCATATATGGAAGCTGAAATAAGGGAACCAATAATTTCATCTACAGAAAAAAAGGGAGTGGTTGTTTTAATTGCTGTCTTTTTATATGAAACTTCAGTTCTTGGAGTAAATCTATAGCAAGCAAAGAATTGTAATTGAGGTGAGAGCCTGGATCCTCAGGCAGTTACAACTGACAAGGCAAGGGCGTTTTAGGTAATCCATTCTGAAAAGCATGTATGGTATTATTCAGCTACTTCAGACTTATTTTTGATGGAATGGGTCTTTTTTCCCAAATGTAATAACATCTTTGCAAAGATATTTGTTTTAGGAATCTTATTAGAGGGGATCTGGCTGTGACATACAAGCCACGACATCTTTCACTTTCCTTCTGCTTGTAATCAGCCATTCTCCAAAAGAAGCAGGAGAGTCATTTATATGAATAAGCACCTGTTGTTGGAAGCAGTGTTTTAAATCTGATATAGAGAAATAATTTAAGGCCCAAATGAATTATTCACTCTAAACAAAACACAGAACTGGCTGTAAGTTGTTGTTTAGCAGGGTAGTTTTCTTGAAATCTGCTAGTTCCGTTAACTCTTTCATTTAAAGCATTATGGGAGCTTTTGAGTCTCTCTGGATTTCAATTGATAATGTTCCACTCATAGCTAGGTCCATCAGGCTGGCTGTATTTGGACATTTCTAGGTTTTATCTCTTTTATAGTTGAAGTTAATTCATTCGAAAACAAAAACTTTCTTGTTTAAATTTCTGAACATATTTATTATTTTCCTGGATTAACATTAAGGAGAGCACAACAAAAGCTCTAAGGATGAAACAATGTAGAGTTTAAAGGATGCAAATAAATAGACAATGACTTTTAAGAATTATCTATTCTTGTTTTGCAACAATATTATACTTATATAATGTATTTGCATGATTCTTAGTTTCATTAGTATTACATCGTATTTATGCTTTTCTTTTTCTCCCAAGAAGCACAGGTTTTATGTGAATCTTTCGCTTTGGCTTGGGGATTTGAAAATACAGCGCTGAAATAACTAGACCGAGACCTACCATTTTCATTTCACTCTGGCCTTTCTCACATCAGTGGTTAGAATGATTTTAAGTCACTCCAGTCAGGACTTGAGTCCAACTACCATCTCAGAGGTAAAAAGTCAAGGGGTAATCCATTTAGTCAGTCAGCTCTCCAGGTAGAATTTTGATCACTGCTACATTTATTTTATGTGCTCCCTTCTTGATCCAAGAATTGCTGCAGTTTAAGTTAAGACACAATTCTCATTCTGATTCATGTTTCTCTGAAATTTAAAACTATGGAAATTCTTTAGGCAGAAAATAGACTTGTCTGGTTATTGTGGAAAAGCTATTTGAAAGCCAGTTTTCGGTGAACTGCTGAGGTTTTGCAGCATTGAAACACTTGCTCTGAAAATGGTTCACTCCTTTGAACAATGTTAGTCAGCAAGTACAATCAGTCTCCAGTTTCCTGAAATTTAAACTTTTCTTGTACTATTTCTACTGTCCAGAATCCAAAGGATCAGAAATCAGGTAAAATTAGGCATTTCAATCTTAACTCATATTTAAAAGTAAAACTTTATTTTCTCTCTGTGAGATGATTTATTTTCTTTGTGACATAAAGCATTTATATCGAGATAGCCAGAGAACTACACTAGGTTTAGGCAAGATCTTGGTTGTATGAGTTTGGTCATAATGTCATCCTTTAAGTAATTTGATTCTTTACATGTTGCATTTTGTTGCAAAATTGTTACAAAAATTTTGGGAGAAATGATTATCGAAGAAGTAATATATAAAGGACTGTTTCAGATTCCTGTAGAGTCCTTAGAGTGAAACCTGATCTTATATTGACTAAGGAATCTAAGACAAAAGCAACAATGATTTTTGCCTCTTTCTGGGAGGATAATAGCTTTACGTCTCTTTACATTGAGTATTAATACTTGGAATACAAAAATATCTGGATAATTAGATGCATAAAGTACACTATGGGCATTTGATAAATTTTTTTTGTATAGATGAAAAATGAAAAGTAGATAACAGTTCTCCAAGGCAAGGCACACCACACCAGTAGTAAAACCCACGGGTAGGAAGCACCTATTTGATGACTTCTATAAAGTATTGACTCTCCTAATGCCATCAGGACTTTGTATTGGCTGCCAAGATGATATATGTGCCTAATATGTTCTCACCAAATCACAAGAGTTTATTTTAAAAGCAATCAAGAGAGACAATTATATGAAAAGCTTTTATTGATGAACAGGATATATAAAGTACAATGGAAAAGCTGATTAAGCATTTCTGAAATGAAAGCCTATTGTTTGCTGAAAGATTCTACTCTTCTTCAACTGGTTTCCATTATTTCCAAGTTGACAAACTGTAATCAATAGTCTGCTGTTGGTCTGATAATTAACAGATAATGGCCTGATTCTATGAATGGTAAATTCTTGGTACCAATTAACATTTGTTTTGATTACTTGGTATTTAGTTGTCAAAGGCTGCTATTGCAGTGACATAGAATGTCAGAAAAGGGTTTTTTGTTGTTGCTGTTGTAGCTTTTGACTGACACTGGAAAAAAACTTTTATTTTCTGTGAAGGGATGCCTGATTCTATTAGTGCTCACTAAGCTATAATTACAGTAGTCTGAGAATCATCTAAGGCCCTTGGGTATTTCTAATGAATTGTCACTGTGACCTCTCAGTTTCAAGACAGAAACAAAGAATGAAACAGGTTATGTATTCAAAGTGAAAATGGTGAAATTCCAGAATAAGAACTAAGAATGGCACATGTAGTTGATTGATATATAACTGATTTAATTAAAATTTAAGTGATGATATGAAGTTTTAAAAGTTTCTGGGATGATATAATGTATTGTACAGTCTTTAAAAATTAATTTACTTATTGTTTTCTTTTTAAGAGGATGTTTTATTGGAATCTCAAAGTACATGGTTATCTATATAGCTGCCCAGTGGGTCACCATTGTGAAATTGATGTATTTCCTAGAAAGATTGAGATGTTGGTGTTTTCTTCTAACCTGAAACTACCTCTTTGTTCTCCTATGTTCATGGAGGCACTACTAAGTGGAAAGCATGTGGACTCTGGATACATACAGACTTGGCCTCAATTCTCTTGCAGAAAATTTAGGGATAAGTAAATACCCATATTAATTACTGATATACCCTTCCTTGAGAGCTTGTTTTTGTGGGCTCTAGCATTAAGGATAATTGCTCTCAAAGTCATTTCAAACAGGGAGATTAAAGTTTTCACATTTTAACCAAAGGAAACCTCAACATTTTCAGAAACTAATCTTCAAGCATGTGTCTTAGTATTTAGTCTCAAAACTGGATTTTTTTTCTGAGTCTCATTTTTCTTTCTTAACACATGATGTCCCAAATGATGATGCAAATTTAAATCTGCAGCCTCCTCTTAAACTCACTGATTTTATATTGCTAATGAATGCATACCAGATGTGTTTGATGTCTGTGATATATTTATTTATATTAACTATGATAGGCATACTAGTTTGATTTGGGATTTGAATTGTTCTTTATGAACTCTGTAGTGTTATGAAGAAGTTAAAAGAAATAGACACTTTAATAAAGACAAAAAAGAGGAATTTGATTTGTAGTTGGGTTAACTTTGGAATACATATCATTATAGATGTTCCATATTGTTGTGTTATGTATTACATATGTATTATATAAGAAACCATGCAATTTTTTTGGTTAGTATTTTTTCTTGGACATCAGGTCCCTTGTATCCTTGGCAGACTGAACTTTCAGTTTTCTCCATTCATTATGCTTCACCCATATGATTTCAGTGGGTAACACTTAATTAAACTTCATCTCCTCTTTTTACGCTCCAGGTATTATTATGCTGCTCCCTCTAAGAAGCAATTTTGGTGCTGTTTATTGGAGCTGTGAATTTAATCATCTCAATCCCATGCTATTGCAGGATGACTATAATAAGATGTATTGACATTTCTCTGGAACATATTTTTGCTTCTATTGTTTGTTTTTTGCCAGAGTGCTGAATGAACTGTTTGTAGTGTAGCACATTCAAATAAAAACCAGTTTCTTCTTTTAGGACAATGATTAATGTAAGTTATTTCTTTCAGTAAATGTCCTTAGAGCTGATGTTTTAAAATAAAAGGAATTCTGGAGAGGAGGTTTGAAGAATGTAAGGTATACATGGCAGGATTAGAAATATGGTAAATGTTTAAATAAAGGTAAAATGATTACAGTAAGAGACACATTACTACTACTTCCCATCAGTATGCTCCACCCCATCTTCAAATACACACTCATTCCAAAATTTTTGCCACTTTTTGAAGCAGTTCTGGGTGGCTTCTTTCATGAGTATATTTTCATGACTGTCTCAATGTCCCAAATCGATTCAAAACATTTACAGCAATTTCTGTCAAATAAAAATGCTATGGTGTATTCTTACCCACCTTATTCCCCAAATCTGGCACAACACAACTTTGGGCTCTTCCTCAGAGTCAAGATGACAATGAAAGGTAAATGTTCTGAATTGATTCAGGACATTGAGGCAACCACAAGAGTGCAAATAAAGACATTTGTGAGAGAGGATTTTCAGAACTGCTTCAGAAAGTGGGAACAACTATGGGATAACTGTGTTTGAAGTGAGGAGAGCATTTTAAGGGGGAGTATTGGTAATGCCTTTTACTGTAATAAGTTTTATTATAAAAAATTTTTTTTTATTTAAAGATTCACCATACCTGAGTGTGGTGGTGCATGCCTGTAATTCCAGCATTTGGGAGCCTGAGGCCAGAAGATCACTAAGAGTTCAAGGCCAGCCTGAGATACACAATGAGGCCCTGTCTCCAAAACACCAAAAATTAAAAACCAAAAAACATTCACCATATGCTTGGGACAGAAACACAGGAGGCATGGAGCTAGACTAGGGCTTTATTTTCCCTCAACTGGAAGAGATCCAACCAGATTTTTCTGTGTTGTAGGTGTACATATATGTATCTCAGATTTCACCCATTTTATGTTTTGTGTTTTATGCATAAATCATGACTTTGGCTATTTCCTAAAATAATCCCCAGAAGAGAAATTATATATATATATATATATATATATATATATATATATATATATATATATACATATGACTGGAAGAAGCTAAGGAAAATGGAGAAATGGGGTATGATATGACACTCTTTGGGATTTTGTGTTTCTAAACATTTTAATCTGGTCAGAAATGTTGCAGAGTATAGTGAGAGATATTATGATCAAGCCCCATAGCAGGTGGAATGATTTACAAAAGAGCCTGAGAAATATATCCAAACACACTATCTACAGTTTTTGCTAACTCAGTGTCCACAAGGTACAATGAAGCCCAACAAACCTTACACTGAGCACAGGTCCCTTTCAGGCCACCACATTAGAGCTGATGACTCAGAGATGGTACAAGTTCTAATCTTTCAAGAGAAGACATATAAGATCACTTGAGTTTAAATTTCTTTGAAGTAATTTCAAAGCTTTTCTTTTAGCTATCATAGAATGTATACCACACTTTTCCAACCTATGGGCCACCTTCCAGTTTAAGCCTCAAGCAAATGACAAACTCAGCATCAAGCATGAGAGAACACCGTGGGACAAACTGGATTCAGTGGGTTCTTTGGGAGACATCTAATGGTTTAAAAGTTCAGCATATCTAAGACAGTGTTTGGGGATAAATACCATGGTAATCAAGATAGGTTGCCCTCTGACCACATTAAGAAAGACTTTCTAGTTTTTTCACATCCCTAGTACTCCTGTTTATATCCTAAGTGACCCCAGAAATCCATGTGGTGATGACTTGGTCCCCAGTGTAGTGTTACTGGGAGATGGTAGGGGGTGCAGTGGGAAGTCTTTGGGTAATTGAGATTGAGCCTTTGTAGGAGACTGTGAGACCTGTCCCCTACTCTTTCTTCCTCTATTATATCCCAGCTGTGAGTTGAGCAGCTTTATTTTGCCATGCACTCACTTCTGTGATATGCATGACTTGCAAGGGGACCAAAAAGCAATGGGGCCACCTGACCATGGACTGACACTTCCAAAATTGTGAGGCAAAACACCCTTTTTCTCTTTATGAGTTGGTAATTTTGGGTGTTTATTTTAATAATGGAAATCTTAACACACGTTGTTAAATACACACGAATCTGAAACGTACTAATGCTGTACTAGTAAAACTCTAGATTCTAGTTTTATTTTATTTCTCAAAGAATATCTCAAGAGCAACTGACTTACTACACTATCAATATTATCAGTTCCTTAGAGACTTTTGGGAATAGCGTGCTCTTTTTCTGAAAGGAGGAATAAACAATGTTGTTTACTAAGCAAATATTTGGGGAGTCATTTTGAATAAGCAGTTATTTATGTTCATTTGTTTATTTAGATATATTATTTTAATCCAGTTATACATTATTTAAATTATTTAGTTTTGTTAATCGGCTCTGCTTTACTATAACAAAATACCAGAGATAATCACTGTCTTCATTACTTTTTCATCACTGAGAAACAATACCAACATCCATAATTCTACATCGAAAGGTTTATTTTGGCTCACGGTTTGTAGATATTTCAGTCCATAGTTGACTGGCTGCAAAGCAGGATGGTAAGATAGAGAGGCATCACAGAAAAGAAACAGCTCATGGCATGGCAGGGGTGGGTGGTAGAGCAGAGAGAGAGGAAGGGAGGGAGGAGGGAAATAGACTCTTTCAGGCCATACCCACAGTGAACCCTCCCCTTGGATAAAGCTATACCTTTCAACATCATACTTAGCTATAAACTCATCAGTGGGCTAATCCATTGATGAGTATGACATACCCACAATCCAATAACCTCACAAAATCCCCACTTTTTAGCACATGAGACTTTGGGGGATCTCTAGACATAAACAATATCAGTCAATTTTAAAAAAGGAAAATTTGGTTCACAATTTTTGAAGTGTTAGTCCATGGTCAGTTGGATTCGTTACTTCTGGATCTGTACTGAGGCAGAACATCACAGAGGGTACCTTGTGGTGAAGGAAGCTCTCCGTGGCAGTCAGAAGCAAAGAGGAGGAGGTGGGCCGGGGCTCCCAATAGCCCCTTCTCAGACCACACCCCCATGACCTCCCATCTTTTCACTGGCCCCCACCTCCTAAAGATCCCACCACCTCCAAGTAGTGCTGCTGCCTGGGACCAAGCCTTTAACACATGGGCTTTGGGGGACATTTCATATCTATCCAATAGCATTATCTGACCCATTATATACATTAGGTGGAATTATTTACATTCACTATATTAGTACGTGCTTTATTTTAAATTATCTCTTCCTTCAGTTGTCATGCATTGCTACTTGCTCAAAAGAAGTAGTCTCCAAATCGGTGAATTCTAACCAAGAATACACGTCAGAAGCAACTGAATAGTTTATCACATATTTAGCTCCAGGATGGTTTAGTCTGGATTGAGTGATCTGCCCTATTCATTTCTGAGGCAGTTTACTTTTTGTGTGTATGTGGTGTGTGTGTGTGTGTGTGTGTGTGTGTGTGTGTGTGTAAGCATGTGTTTGTGTATGTATATGCATTTCCTTTTACTGCTTTAGACCTCTGAACCCATTTAGGTGTTAGTTCATTTTTAATAGTTGAACTGAAATGATTCTTAGCCATATAATGTAGGGTTCTGTAATCATAGTTTTCACGTGTCCTGCATGTTTTTAGAAAATAACCCAATGCCTACTCCTGCATGGTATATTTGTCATGCAGTTTCTATGATATATCTAATTACTACTGCATGGAAAAAAATCTTATCAGAAAAATATTTCATGTTTTATTTTAGAACTACAACGGCCTTTGATGTTTCCTCATACTTAGGGGAATTACATGAGAAGCATTCAGACAGTTTTTAAAGAAGGCTTTTCTTCTGCTTTCTGAGTGGGTGAAAGGGAAGATGCTCTAGTCAATAAGAGCCAATGGGACAGTTCCCTCTGCAATGTGACAAAAGGAACAGTTGCCACTGGAAGTAACAAAGACTTCCAAAAGACCAAGACAATGAGGTTCCTTCCTGAGCACCTCTGCAGAAATTTTTTTTTTGTTTGTTTTGTTTTGTACAGGGTCTCACTATGTAACTCAGACTGTCCTTGAGTTCACTATGCAGCACAACCTGCCATGGGTCTTACAGCAGTCCTCCTACCTCAGCCTCCAAAGTGCTGGGGTTAGAGTTGTGCATCACCATGCCTGGCTAATAAAAGACAGATGAGCAACTAAAAGTTGTTTTCCCTGTTCAAGAAGGTGTTACTTATTTGTGATTCCCCTCCCATTAACAAAGTGACAGTAGAAAAAACAAACTAGATTAACTTGACTAATGTTAAGTAACCAATGTGGCTGTATCAGTACTCTTTTATCTGGGAAAGTCTATTTGAAGAAAAACCTTTAAATGTGGAGAGATAAGAAGGCCATTGTTCTCTAAATTGCTGTATTACTATAAAACTGAATTTGAAGAGAGTTTTGAAGAGTACCACATATTCCATTATTTTGACACTCCACCAACTTATGTAAGTAGTCGAAGCACACATTTCAATTTATTAGAGATAATTGTTCTGAGAATGTTAGCACCCAAGCTCAATAAGATCAATAATAAGTTTATATATGAATTTGAGGTTGTAGTTTAACTTTAATTCTATTTAACTTATTCCTCTGTTATTCACATTGCTATATATTGTTTTTATGAAATATATTAAATAAAACATTTATCCTCTAAAGTTCAATCATTTTACTTGAAGCAAATGAAAATAATTATGACTGATAATTCATTTTCTGCTTTCTCATTTCAACTAATTTAACATAATATTGTATGTACTTTTATCAGATGGAAATTGATGTCCCCTTAATTAACTCACCCTGCAATTAATTCATGCTGGAGGTTTTAGTTGTGATTCAAAATACCAATTCAGTAAACATTTGTTGATTCATAATATTCATGCCCAGTTGTTGGAGAACTGCTCGAAGATTTGGGACTTTGCAGCCTTGTCCTGCTTTCGTAGCTGATATAGTTTATTATTATATGATGAAATTCATAAAAAGCCATTCATTATTACCCTTAAAATTCCTCTCTGGGCAGAATTCATGTTTAATGTTTATTAAGTGTTCAGTGTGCTCATTGTGTATCAAGAAATCAAAAAGGTTAAGTGCTCTGCTCAGTGCTTCTGAGCTAATATGTGGTGTAGCAACAGTCAACACCCAGGTCTGGTACCTTGTCAGCTGTGCAACAATAAATGCAAAATATGAAAATGATTAAATAAACACTTAGTGCTCTTCCAATCTGCCTTCCAAAGAGAGCTGTCCACCTACCTACGAGCCCCGTGACCTTACAGAGTTTACATAGGATCTCTAGTCTTCAGATGTCACATTTGCAAAAAAGACAAAAATGACATTATTATGGTACTGAAGTGAAGTAAAATTTGTGACAAAATTAGAGTAGTTCCTGATGCATAGTAAATGCTAATTATTTATTTACATAAAATAAGCGTACATATTTCTTAAGTGAAGTTTTTGTACAAGGACAAAAGTGACTATTATAAATTATACCAAGTGAAAAGTTACCCTTGAGGTAGACAGAAGAAAGTAGGATTGCTGACAGGGACAGAGAAGTGATTTTTATATACCTCACAGGATTCTGTGGAAAACTTTATCAGCTAAAACAAATGACCTGGTTTCTTCAACAGTAACAAGAACAACAACAAAAAGTTACAAGGAAAAAAAAGTTACGAGAAAGGATAAGGGGAAAACTATAGATTAAAAGAGGCTAAGAGACGTAACAGTCATAAAGTATGAACCTTATTTGGATCCAAAACTAACTATACTGTAACTGCAAAATGAGACAGTAGAAAAATATAAACTTTAATTGATCTTTGATAACATTAAGTTTCCTGTTAGAATTTTAAATGGGACAATGGTATTCTGGTTGTCTTTTGTAGAAACAGATTTCTTTTACTTTAAAGATATAGACACATATCCATATGAAAGTATGTGTGAAATTCATTCAAAATAGCCCTGAGTGTGTGTGTTTGTGACCATCATGAAGTTCATAAGTGTATAGACATCAAGGCTGGGCGATAGTCACTTGAAAGTTCATTATGCTATCTTTCTGCTTTCATGCATGTTTGAAATTTTCCATAATAAAAAATATTTTAAAACAGGAAAAAACCATATAATGGAATTTTTTGCTGAGTCAGTCAATAATTTCTGATATTTACTAGTATTTTAAATGAATTGTTTCATTTAATCTCGAGATGACTCTACAAGATAGTTCTGGCATTATACTTGTTTAAGAAACAATAAGGTAGACATGGTCTTTGCTTTTTGATGCTATGTCTTCCCAAGGATATGGATGCCCAAATCGGATCATCTTGAGAATGTCCCAGAATAAACCAGAAGAGTCCCACTATCAAGGGTGGTGTTTACAAAGGAGCCCACTGTGAAGGTGCATCATATGTTAATTACAGCCACCATGAGTGTCACTGGTGACTTGGAAGAGTGGGCTGGGCACAGTGGAAAGTTGTATGCTAGTTCTATGTTTTGAGCAGTTTACTTTCTTTACCTAGCTTCAGTTTTCTCATCTGTAACATTTACTGTTTGAGTACCAATTATACTAGAGTGTTGTGACAACAGATGACTGAAAAACTAAGACTTTCGAAGTGGAGGAGTTCACTCTTTTTTATCCTCACAGTGCAGCATGGAATGAATGCTTAGAAATGCATCTTTCCTGGTTGCCTCCCTCTCTCATTTTATTTAGTCTGGTGAAAAATTTGATACGAGCTGCTTGGCCACTCAGGTTCCCTGGACCTCAGCTTTCTCTCTTTAGGAGTGACAGTGATGGATGAATGAAACATGGAGGTAAAATGATCTGGGACTGTTTTGCTCCCCTGTTGTATGCTGACTATGTGCATGCATGCACGCACACACATGAGAGAGAAAGAGAGAGAGAGAGAGAGAGAGAGAGAAACAGAGAGAGAGAGAGAGAGAGAGAGAGAGAGTATTTCTAAAACTTCAACAGTTCAAGCAAGTCTAGGTTTTGTGATTGCCACTTTCTGTTTTGATTTCATGTAGTTTGACAAGGAGAGTGACTTTTAGCCTGGAAATACTGAAACCAGCATGACTAAAATGTAAGTCTAGAATGCCTACAACAAGAAAGTAATGTGAGAAACAGAATTTAGTGAGATGCGGTCAAAAGATATGGAAAGAATTTGCCTAATTGTATTTGTAGTCAGCTTTAGGAAAATGTGGTAGGTCTCAGAAGACTTCTAATAATCCAAAGTGAGAAAAGGAAGATTTTAGAAAATAGGTGTATATCCTCAGAATTCATAGATATAAGCTAGAAATAAAGACTAGAGTATTTTACTAAACCTGTGAAACAAACTCATCCCTCAGAGACATCCTGAATTCACCAAAGAATAAAAATTAAGCATTTTTTTCAATTACAGGCATATAAGACTAGCAGGAAATGGTGCTTCAACACATGTGATCCTATCAAGAGTTCAGTGGCTCAAAATGAAGAGGTTCAGCCGGGCATGGTGGTGCACACCTGTAATCCCAGCACTTGGGAGGCTGAGACAGGAGGATTATTGTGAGTTTGAGACTGGACTGGACTACAAAGTGAGTTCAAGGCTAGCCTGAACTGCATAGTGAGACCCTGTCTCAAAAAATAGGACCGGGGATTTAGCTCAGTGGCTTAAGCACCTGCCTGCCAGGTACGAGGAGGTTGTGAGTTTGATCCCTGGTACAAAAAAAAAAAAAAAATTAAGAGGTTCAATTTCTCCATACGGACTACATGTAATGATATCCCCAGCCTGTTGACTATGACGCCAAAAACAAAGGCTGCTCCAGTATGGGTACCAGTGTTATATGGGGATGTTGACAATGAAGATGATGTGAAGTCCTAAAATTGTAATTCATGAAATAGTGGAATGGGTTGGGGGTGTTCAGTTTAAAGAAAAGATCCTAAAGGAATACATGGACAGTGTCTTACAACATTTGAATATGGAGAGCAGTGTGTCCTTATCTGAAATTTATGAGAAACACTACCCAGGGATCACTATGATAACAGTGAAAAATACAGCTGGAAGCTCTGTGAGAATGAAGTCTCTAGTAGTCCAGCCCCAAAGGGTAAAGATCTGCACTAAGTGACAGACCATACAGTGGAGAGGGGGTGAGGGGAGCAGCAGGGTGCTGTGCAGGAGGCAAAGAGAACAAGAGTGCTGGTGAGTTACACGTGGAGGACAGTGGTGGCACAAATGCTTTTTTGATTGCACACAATTGAATATGATCTCCTCTTCTTAATTTTGATTCATACCTCTCTAGGGGTAATTTTGCCTTGTACTATGATGATTTTTTTAAACCTGCCATATTGTCTCTATGAATATAAAGCCTTTAAAAACAGGAACTCTACTCCATCTAGTCTTGTATTCTTGTAGTTACTGGGTTGGTTATCAATACATATTTTCCTTTAACACCATTTCCTGTAATTTTAATAGCTATTAAGTTTATGAAAATTGCATATTTTTTTCTGAGAAGACAAAGGTCAAAGGGAGAATGCTTGGAATTTGAAAGATGTTTCCCTCCATACATGTTGGTAGGAACAGTTGTTGCCTTTTCTGACTTAGTTGTAACAAACAATATGCAGAGGCCAAAGCACAAAAATGCTTTTTCCTTTTAATGCCTCAATCATCAAACAAAGTTACTTTCCAACTCAATTGACTTTAACTTAGGAGTACTGTACTCTCACCATAGTAACTAACAATAAAGATGTATCCCAATTATCAGATATGAGGAGCCTTGGAAATGGAGTTCCTTCCCCATTCCTCCAACTTGTCTTGAAGACGAGATGTCCATGTCTCCAAGAGACTGGTCTTTTACTTATTTATGGGTTAGAGAATGTGAACAGTGGTTCATTGTTCAATTGTTCAAGAACACAGGTAGGTAGGATTAGAAGATTCTACCGTAAATCAACTGTGTGAGTTTGGGCAAGTTAAGCAAACCATCTGAGCCCCAGTTTCCTCACCTGTACAATGGAAATAATAAGAGTACCCACCCCATGTGGTGGTTGTAATGTTTGACTGTGTTTGTATATAAGTAAACACTTAGAGCAGTGCTCAGGTGACACTACATAAGCAGGGCTTTTTCATCATTATCGCACATGAGACTTATCAGATACAGGAGGTTTTCTTGGGCAAATAATGGGAAAAGGGTAATCATGCTCCAGTACCTCTTCGTGTCCTCTCCTGGTTTTCCAGTATACCATAGGTATATACAGATGGAGTGGCAGAAGAGAAAGAAGGGAGGGGAAGGGGAGGACAGTTTTATTGTGCTGCTTTTCACCTCACCAGGAAAGAAAGTTTTTGGAGTATCAATAGACAACTCCTGGAAAAACAGATTCCAGAGTTTGTACAAACAGCCATTGATTTATTAAAAATTTCACATTGTAAGCCTCCATGCAGGTACAAACTAACCTGAATGACCCAGGTCATTGGCACTTTGATCTGGCAGCACAGTTAGTCAATGGGTGGCTACTATGCTAGTCTCCATTTATTGACTGTTGTTAATTTAAAGACTAAAAGCCTCCTGTCTAAACTGCATTGTAATTAATGACACTTAATGACATTTTTATGTTAATAACCTCAACTGACTGACATCTTGAGTTGCATCTCCTTGGTATCCATATTATAGCAGTCTTTGCTACCCAAATTTTCAAGAGGAAATTGTGTCTGTTAGTGAATAATTTGTATTAATAGAAAAATTAATATAAATGTGCAAAAGGCTCTGGTTGGAGGATGAAGAAACTGTAGGGCATATTATAAATTTTCAGTAAATATAGGTTCATTGACAAATGATGATTATTTTAGATAGTTTATGCCAAGGTGTGTAATTTAATATGACCTATAAAAAGTATATGATAATCATGAATAACAAGAACAACAAAAAACCCAGAGGCTCTTTGAACTGCATGTAAAGAAATATACTGACCTTGAAGATAAAAGTTGAAGAAGAGTTAAGAAGATCTCTTGGTATTCATTTTCCACAAGGAAAGTTATAACCCTCAAAGACAGAAAAGTGATTTTTTCTGTTCTATTATTTCATCAATCTGTGTGTAATTCTAAGTGTATATATGAAAACAGCAATTAGATCATAGTTTTTTTAGATAAAATCTTATTACCACTAAAAAATTATTTCAAGCTGTAGTCATTCAGTCTTTTGATAAGCTCATTCTTTTCTTTCTTCTCATTCCATGTCTGCTTATTACATATCACATCTCTCACTGTACAGAAACTGGTTCTTTATATGGCTTAAAATAAAATACACTGAGTTTATTGACACATGTGGCTATTTTCTTGTAGGAGACATGAAACTACATATTTTACAGAAATTATAGAAAACACAGTATTTGACTGCTCAGTTGATGTCTGAATATACAGAGGAGTAGATTTTTTTTCTTTCCTAAGCAAAATGATTGCTTGTTCGAAGTAAAAATGTAGACATGAATTGATGGCAGTTTCCATACTCATAAGCTGACATGCACTCTGCTTTAAGTGATGGGCAGAGTAATTAAACATCTGCATCTTTTAAAATGAATGCAAACATATGCCTAAATTTCCTGAAACTCATATAGTTCATTTATTTTGCTCCATATTCCCAACCAGGCTGTTTATGTTTATCAGTTTATCTTGGTCACTCTTACTTAGTTTCTTGGTTATTTTTGTTCCAATAACATGCATCTCCTGATTTCCCTTGTTCTTCAAAGTGAAAATGTAAGGACTTTTTCCTTCTCCAACTTTCCATCTGTGACCTTGCCGCCTGCCCACGTGGCCTCAAAACAGGGCTCTCACAGTTTGATGAGGAACAGAATAATGGGAGAGGGAAGGGAACTAAACAAACACAGACGGAAGGGAGATGACCAAACACAGATGGCTGGACCCCGCCTCCTACGCACACACTGCTCCAACTCGGTCACCTCCTTTCTACCCTACAGCAGACAGATTTGTTCCCATCTCCTGGCGCTTTGCACTTGCAGCTTCCTCTGTTTGGAAAACTATTTCCCAGATATTCCTCAGGTATTTTCTTACATGTTGCATCCCAAGAGGGCTTCTTTGGCCACTAGATTAAAGTTACAACTTTTCTTTTTTCCATAACATTCCCTGTCCTTAAATGAAGTGCTTTTACTTCCTTTTATCTTTCACCCATCAAACATATGCAGTTTATGTAAATACAGTGTTATATTTTTTTCAACTGCCTCCTTGAGCTCCCAAAGTGCAGTGTTCGTTCATATTTGGTGAGTTGGTTTCCCTTTGTGTCCTTAGAACCTTGAACAGATCTTGGTATACCATAGGCCTCACCAAATGCTTGTTGACTGAAGGAATGGCCAAGACTAAAAGATTGTATTAGGGTTCCATAGGAACTATTGAAGCCACAAAAATGCTTCAGTTAACGATGGTTATAATTAATGAATGCTGAAGACCTACAGCTCTCTAGGAGGTTAGAGAACATCTTTACTTTTCAGATCATATCCTGAAAAATGTGAGATTTTTAAATACCATAAAGAAAATTATCAAGCTAGATGCCACTGTACACATGAATGAGGCCTGGTATCCTGATAGAATCGGAAGAGTTAAGGTCCCTATTGATGAGAAGCTAGATCTTTTCTTACCAGGAATTTTCTTTCTTTCTTTGAATTAAAGGATAATACTTCTACTAATCATTTTTTCCCAAAAGAACGCTGAACTGACTTACAGTAAATGTAAATACAAATAATAGTAGAAGAGGATGAATGAATACACAAAAATATGATAATGAAATAGTGATCATTATTGGTGATAGAAACTGTCATTGCATATTAAATATAATTGTTTAGATATTATTTTACAGTTATATCATAACATCTTTGGCTCCATGCTTAAACTTGCTGATAAAATAGTATGAAATGTGTTTAGATATAAGGACATATCTATTTTTTTACTCATTCTGACGGCGGCATTTTGTTTTTGTCTGGATTCATGATCTTCTTGGTAATGCCCTTCTGATAAATGCATAAGCTCACTCAAGCACTTCCACCTTTTAAAATAAACTAGTACCTAAATCAGAAACACAGAGACAGCCATCAAACTTTAAGTAAGGCAGTCACATTTCATTGTAATTTTAGCTCTCAATCCTTCTGAGTTATCTTTTTAATTCCTGAAGTTTAAGCTCAATAACGTGAGTTTTTATCCCAAATTTTTAAACTTATGAAGTTTTCAATATATTGCTATGATGGAAATTTTTGGAAAGCAGATAGAAATGTTAATTATTCTATCATCATTTGCAGCATCTCTCTCAAATGCTTTTCTGGAATTGATAGAGATATTTTTCAAGCCTTGCAAGTAATAATTACAGTATTGAAAAAAATGACAGTTTGTGTGTGCTAACTGTGAGCTGTGTACTTTCCCTGGAAACATGCAAATTAGGACTCAGAGAGGGCTGCATAATAATAGCCTCTAATTATGTCATATTTCCCTGAAATTGTATCATATTTACATAGACTGGAACTGAAGATGACACCATGACACCAATGCTCTGGTGACAGTCTTGTGGGATCTGACCTCATGATGGCTCAGTTAGGGCAAAAATAAGCATGGGAAACTATGCTAACGAGAGGAAACCTTAGTGCTCTGCACTTAAGCATTTCCCCAAAGAAATCTGTTAAGAGGCCATTTGAAGCATGTTGGAATTTGTTTGGAATTCAGATTTCTGCTTTTAGAGCTACTTACTGTGTACTTAAGGAGTTGGCAGACAATTGGAAGCAATTTGAGGGCT
>RJWM01016378.1:0-45640 GCA_004363535.1 Dasyprocta punctata
TACATTCAGATAAGAGACTCAAAATAGCCAGAGTTAAGAAGTAGCTAAACCGCTAGCTGCCTGCGCTGCATGAAGCGATCACGTGGGCAATCACGTGTTCAAGGGCTTCTGCTTGCTCCCGAGGTGGACTTCACATTCTGAACGTCCTGTTGCTTTTGCAGACAACAGAGCACCTAGCATCCAGTGTTCCAGCAATTTCACCCCAATGTGCTGAAGCTGGTCCATCTGAAAAGTTATCCCTTTTCCTAAATCTCTACTCTATGACCTCCTTTCCTTTGCCCTACAGCCCGATACAAGTAGTCACCTTCTGGGTGTAAATATGTCCATTTATAGCTAAGTGTTTTTTAATTTTTAAAATGAGTTCCTGCTAAGGCAAGGCGACAGGTGTAAGACAAAGAACAAACACAGGACTTGCAGTGAAGGAATGATTATTTCTGTCAGTAGGACCTGAAGGCCAAATACTCAGTGTGTATCTACAGGCACTCACTATTCTCTCCTGTCTCTGAACTGTGATTTTGATTTACATTCATTTTGTTGGAGCCAATACTTTTTTCTTCAATACTTATTTTTATTTTTATTATTATTATTATTTTTTGATACCAGGGATCGAAGTCACAACCTCACGCCTGCCAGGCAGGCACTTAGGCCACTAAGCTAAATCCCCAACCCTATTTTTTGAGACAGGGTCTTACTATGCAGTTCAGGCTAGCCTTGAACTCACTTTGTAGCCCAGGCTGGTCTCAAACATGCAACGATCCTCCTGCCTCAGCCTCCCAAGTGCTGGGATTACAGGTGTGTGCCACCACGCCTGGTTCCTATACTTATTTTTAAATAAACCAAGCAACACAAATTATTGAGTCTTTCCTATGCACAAAATACAGGCAAAACACATGAGGAAGAGATACACCAATAATAACTGAATGGCAGTGACCTCTCAATCTGAAGTGACTGAGTGACAGCCAATAAGAGGTGCTGTTAGAAAATAGCACAGAGTGACACTGGGCTGGAAGGATCGGAACTAACTATTTATGCAGCTCAGCAAAGCACATGCTCTGGCCAGCACCCTGGAGGGCCCTTATCAGCCTGCACTGGATTCCGGTGTCTCCCAAACTGGGGCAGGATGCCTTGTGCCAGAATTCTTGCACAGCAAGGCAGAATTCCCTGAGGCATTTGTCACTGAGAACACTGTCCTGAGATTTTGTTTGCAGGGGCCCAAACAGAATCATGTGAGGCAGGATTGAGTTGGGACTGGTCACAGTAAGACACCTACGTGGCATAGTCAGAGCACTTATATACTAACCCAGACTAGGTTTTATTTTTTTATTTTTAATTTTTTTGGTACCAGGGATTGAACTCACAACCTTGTGCCTGCCAGGAAGGAGTTTAGGCTGCTGAGCTAAATCCCCAGCCCTGTTTTTTGAGACAGGGTCTCATTATGCAGTTCATGCTGGCCTTGAACTCACTTTGTAGCCCAAGCTGGCCTCGAATTCACAACAATCCTCCCACCTCAGTCTCCTGAGTCCTGGGATTAAAGGTGGGTGCTACCACACCCGGCTATACCACACTAGGTTTTATAATGCTAACAGAAATACAGATGGAATTGGAAAAATTTAATGAGAGCTTAACATGTGCCTGGTACCAATATTTTCATATATAATCTCACTTCTCAACAACTCTAAAGTGGTGGACATTATTGTTGTATACCTGTTCTGCCATTAAGAAAACTATAAATTGAAGCTGGGTATCTGAAGTTATCCCAGTGCATACCTGCAATCCCAGTACCCTATGAGGCTGAGGCAGAGGACTACATTTAAGCACAGTCTTGAAAGCTGGGCGTGGTGGTGCATGCCTGTAATCCCAGTACCCAGGAGGCTGAGGCAGGAGGATTGCTGCAAGTTTGAGGCCAGCCTGGGCTACAAAGTGAGTTTAAGGCCAACCTGAACTGCATAGTGAAACTCTGTCTCAAGACAAAACAAAGCAAAAACAAAAACAAAAAACAAAACAAATAAGCCCAGTCTCGGAAACTCAGAAATGCCTCAAAATGAAAAATAAAAATGGGCTAGGGCTGCAGCTCAGTATGAAGGTCCTGGGTTCAATTCCTAGTACCAAAATAATCCCCAAACAGACAAAAAAACTATAAATGAGGCCTGTTGTGGTGACACATGCCTATAACCCCAGCACTCACGAGGCTGAGGCAGGAGGATCACCAGGAGTTCAAGGTCAGCTGGGCCTACAAAGTGAGTCCAAGGCCAGCTTGAACTACATAGTGAGACCCTGTCTCAAAAAACCAAAACCAAAACCAAACAAAATCAAACTATGAATGAAAGAGGTTGGGGTCACACCTGTAGTGATCCTAAAACACCTGAAAAACTTCATTCTGGGGCACGAGTGGTGCGGATTCCAGAAGAGAAAAATCAGCACCTCCTGAGAACCCGCCATGCTGGGTCAGGGAGGATCCAACCAGAAGACAACTAGCCAGCCTTCCTGGTAAGTGGTGCAGCAGGTTCCAGGAAAAGCCAGTGCCTCCCAAGAACCTACTGGTGCACAGGCCGAGAATCAACAACAACACCCCCCACTGTCCCGTAAGCAATCTGCTGGTTTGGAGGACCGGTTAAGTTGATAACAACTAAGGTACATAGCGCAACTAAATGTTTGTATTGCTTGGTTGATTTTGCAGGTCTGGGGTTGGCAGCTTGAGTATCTCTTGGGAGGATGACAGTATGCAATGTAGCAAATGTGGGGGATTCCCTTCTACCTTGTCTTTGAGGCCCAATATTGTTCTCACTGTTTTGCTTTATTCTGATTGTTTTGCTTTATTCAATATTCTGTTTTGATTAGTTTTATTCTGTTTTGTTTTTGGTTTGATTCTGCTATACCTGATGGAATGGACAACTACTGTGAAGACAACAAGATATACTATGGTAGCTACTGTTTTCCTAGTATGAAGTTCTGTACCAATTCTACTGCTTTGTTTTGATTGACTTTGTTCTGTTTTGTTTTGTTGGGTTTTACTATCTTTTAAAATAAAATTAAAACAAACAAACAAACTTCATTCTGAGTAGCACGCAGAAAAGAAGTGGAGGCACCGACTGCGCAGGTTGCCTTCCAGAGTGGATGCTAAATTCTTGCTTGCTCTGCTCTTCCAGGGACCCCCAGGATGGCTTGCGAGCCTGGGGTGCAGCCGGGGTGTGCACTGGGCAGGGCTCACCATGTCCACCGCTGCTCTGGGGCTTGGGTGGAGAAAGGACACTCCCTTTCTCTGAGCTCAGTCAGACAGGAAAGAGGCAGCGTGTAGAGACAGGCCAAGAAGCACAGATGGAAAGAAAAATGGAGCCGGGCGGCAGGAAGCAGGGGGCGTTGACACCACCTCCTCACGGCAGAGTCTGGAAAGAACCACTCTGCCTCGCGGCTTCCCCGAGTAGTTAACCGAAGCCAAATCAGATCAACTCTCTGGCCTGTTCACAGCCTCTGATTGGACACTCACTGGGCCGAGTGCAGCCTCTGGCTCCAATCCCCAGCCTGTCAAGTGTCTACCAGCTGCTCTGTCCCTGCCCTGTCACTCCCTCAGCTGGGCCGAGCCTCTCGAGCTCTCTGGCTGTTGCTCCGAGCAGCAGTGCAGCAGCGGGGGCGGGTATGCATCTCATTCCCCATCAAAAGCCAGGGCTTCCTGAGGGGTGATCTCTGGAAGCCAAAGCCGCCCTTAACTGCTGAAGCTGTGGTTGAAATTCCCTTTTGGATCCCCAGCAGAGTTCTGAAAGTTCCCAAGGAGAAAAAGGAGCCGGCACGAAGCCCTGCGGCTCCGGCTACCCTGACACCTGATCCTGAAGCCCAATCGTGGGTGGTCTCTTTCAAAACACCCAGAAAGTGCCAGGAGACCTATTTCTCGATGAATTTTTCTTTCTTGCTTGGGATCAGGCCAGGAGAGAGCAGAACAGATGTCAGATCTGAAGCTTTCCCAATTCCACCACTTGACCACTGGCCCGCTAATCTGATGCAAATGAAACATCAGGCAGAAAGTGGGGGGAAGGCGCCTCCTCAGAAACCTCGGGAAAGAACAAGGAGACTGGAGCATTTCCCTTCTGCTTCATGCTGTCATGGCTGGCAAAACAGGCTCCAGTTCCTGTTGGAATGTAAACCCTGCCCTACCTCAGCCCATACCTGAGATGCCCAGTGTTGTTCAACTAGGAAAATGGATCTGAGAGGAGAGCTGGGGTCAGGGGTCAAGGTCAGCCCTGAGGTTTAAACCATGCAAGAAAAGGAATATTTGAACACGGGAACAGTGAGTTTTCTCCCCTAACCTACTCTGAAAGGGTGATCAATCAGAAATTATGCTGCAAGAGGTCTCCCTGGGGTCAATATTCAGGTCAGCAGCCCCAGCATCCCACAAGGTCACTGCCAAGGGCCTTTAGATTCCAGGCTGGCCCTGGGAAACGGGATGCTAGACTGCTCACAGGCCTGTACGTACCATCCTGAGGTCTAGACATATCCACTTAGGGGTCATGTCTCCCCCCAAAACAAAATGGTGCCACAGGAAAGACTTAAACTTTGCTATCAAACAGACTCTCTATTCTATGTTCATTCAAAGAGCCACTGTAGACCTATTTAGATGGCATATCATATCCCCTGTTAAATTTTGAGACAGGATCTTATGAAATTGCTCAAGCTGGTCTGAACTCAGGATCTTCCTGCATCAGCTTCCCAGAATACTGGGATTACAGGTGTGTGCCACCACACCTGGTCTTACTTTTATTTTTTATATTTTTTTCTTACTTTTATTTTAATTTAGTTAACTGATTGATTTGGTTGAGACAGTTTTTTACTACATGTTTCAGATTGGCTTTGAACTCGCTATATATACTGGGCTGGTTTCAAACTCACAGTGTTATAGACAGCTAAGTTAGATAGAAATATCACAGGCAATCAGCCAGGACAGTCAGACAGGGCTGGCCCCTCAAAGGAGCCAGTACAGAAAACAGGATACATTGCAGTTGTGGAGGGGAGAGGCACCTCCACTCGGGACCAGACCTCATTCAAAAGACGCACCCACATACTGCCCCCAGGGATAAACGCAGTGACTGATATTCTAAATAGGCATCCATCACCTTGGGGAAGCCAGGAAGAGTCCCTGACCAAGTCCACCCAGGAAAAACCCCTATTCTGGTTCATGCTTGCTTACTGCATGACTCATCTCTCCATCTGATCTCCATTTAATCAATTTTACCCGGGCAGTTGTAATCTTATTGGTTGCCCATAGTTTTATCCCACCTCATGATTTCCCATTTTCCCTCACTTTGGATCCACTTCACCTCATGGTTTTGCACTATAAAAATTCCTAGAACAGGCAGGGTCTTTAGTGACCCACTGGGGACCCCTTCTGTCTCTCTCTCAGATAGAAGCTTTCTTTCCCCAATAAATATATTCTGCTCTTAACTTCCATTGTTCCTAGAATTCGTTCTTTAATTTTATAGAATACAAACTCCTACTGGACATCTAGCAAGATGGGAACTTCTTTCTCATATATCAATAGCAAACCTCCTGCCACAGCCTCCTGAGTGCTGAGACTATAGGTGTGTGCCATCATGTCTGGCTTGTTTTATTTTTGTATTTTTATTTTTTGGTACCAGGGTTCAAACTCACAACCTCGCGCCTGCCAGGTGGGTGCTTAGGCCACTGAGCTAAATCTCCAGCCCTACTGTTTGAGACAGGGTCTCACCATGCAGTTCAGGCTGGCTTTGAAGTCACTTTGTAGCCCAGGCTGGCCTCAAACTCACAGCAATTCCCCTGCCTCAGCCTCCTGAGTGCTGGGATTACAGGTATGCACTACCACACTCAGCTTATGCAGCACACTTTAAACAGCAAAGCTGTAGCCAAATACCTCAACTTAAGTACAGATGTGCTACTTGGTGCTGTGTAATAGATGGCCTGCAGCTTCCTTTTGGGATAATAGTTTGGGATGAACTGGGTGGGATAAGAGTTTCCTGTACTGTACCTTTCAAGGTGGTTTTAAATTGCAAGAAAGGACCATCTACTGGAGCCATTAGTAAACTCTGTGAAGTACTGCAAAGTACTCTACAATTGTCAGTTACCACTATCACTTACTCCAAGGCATGATCCCCCCGAGGAGTCTATAGTCTCCTGACAGGGATGCTTTACAGTTTCTACTGCAGCATAGTTCACACAGTCCTGTCCTAGCCTGTCCTTTCATTTCCCTTTTCCCTTCCCATTTCTCCCTCTGTCTCCAAGACCTTCTCCTTTGTGGCCCCTCAGGGTTGAACCCAGGGCCTCTGCATGAAGCAACATACCCAACCTGTTTTTTATTGTTTATTTTGAGACAGGGTCTTGCTAAGCTACTAAACTGCCCGGGCTGGGCTTGAATTTGTGACTTACCTGTCTCAGCTTCCCAGAGTTGGGAGATTACAGATGGGCACCACCACGCCCAACTTCATACAGTGCTTTCACACCCACTGCAAAGAATCCTGTAAAGCAGGCAGACTAAACTGTACCTTCAGGCATCATATACACTATTGTGAAGTCCAAGCGTTGCCTTTTCCTAGTGACTCACTCACCTTGAGCCTGGCCCCTGGACCTGCGCCTGGGCCTGATTCACACTTAACAGTGGGTAACTTCACACCACATGAACGGTGCCTTGACAGAACTCAGCCAGCAGGCCTATTTTACCTGAACCTTTCTCATTTTTCATTTGCAAACCTTCTGTGCAGCCTCGGTCTGCTTTGGGTTTTCCAGTGTCCTCTCCCTGGTAACCTTCTGCCTGGGGGACGTGAAGGGAGTGGGGTTCAGAGCTCCAGCCATTTCCAATTCACCTCACCCTCCACTCCTTTGTAGAATGATGAAGGTATTCAACAAATTCACTTTTTAAAAGGGGCTCCATCAATTTGCCATTAGTGCAATTTGTGATAAAACAAGAGCTCGGCTCTTCAGCACATCAATTTTAGGAAAAAGACAGTCTTTCCCCACATTATCAGCTCTAGCTTTCCTTCCAGCGGACTGCTAGGGGCAGGGAGCAGCCTTCACTGATCCGGAAAATCCTGGTAGAACTGGCTTGGGGAAGATTTCTGAGGACATTTTTAGCTCTTCAGTCATAAAGAACAAAGGATTCCCTAGAAAATCTTTAAAATTGCCCCCAAACAGCAGGCACATTCATTTACATACACCTAAGTCTCCTTCCCTTTCCAAGTTTTCTGACTACACTACTCCTCAGTTACCAAAAGAAGTCACCCTTGGGTACCCCTGGCTTAAGAGTGGACTATCAATAATGAAGGGGTACCCTGTTACCAGTTGCAAAGAACAGGATGTCATTTGTCCCACAATTAAAAGCGCAGATGAGGTCAGATCATGTAGAGGCAGCTGGAGTTTAGTGAAGGAAATGCAGGATCTTATCCACTGGAGAAAGATTTAGTGCAGAGAAGGCCAGGCGGGCCTTGGACCCCACCCAAGAATGCCTTGTCACTGGGCCACCCAAAAGGGTGCCTTGTAAGGCAGTTTCTTCTACAAGGAAGGTCTGCAGTGGACCCCAGGGACAAGCTTGAGGGACAGCATGGAAATCATGCTTAAGAATGTCAGTAAATGTCTGCTCAGCTCCACCATTCCATGAGAGCCGTGTAGTGCAAACGGAAAAGCTATCAAATCCTCCTGCACTGTTGCCCTGTGCACTGAGGTTATTGCTCAGCTCTCCCGACTCCCACGTGACCATCGCAGCATATTTGACAGTTTTACTGGAAAATTCTTCCTGGCATGTAATCCAAATGTGCCTTCTGGCTGTTTAATTCCAGGCATTTAAATTCTATCTCCTTCAAGAATTGTAGAATAGTCAGTCAGGCATTTTCCATTTAATAACTAATTCCCAAACTATGGAGAAACATTAACTTGTTCTTGAAATTACTTTCTTCAGAAAGGATCTTAAGTCCTTTAAAACCTTCTTTCAAGGTTGCCTATTTTCTAAAGCACCTTCGGTTACTCACATCTTTCTTACAATGCAGTGATTAAAACTGAGTAGAGTGATAAAGAATCAGTGTGTCACTTGACCAGGGCATAAGAGGGCAGAAAGGTCTTAAAAGCATTGCTAAGGGCCAGGGCACCCTCTCAGTGTGCGACTTTTTTCTCTTTTTCTGATGTGAAAATGGAGAGAATAGTGGGGGCTGCAGTGGGCCAGCGCCTTCTGTAATGTGGACGAAGCACCAGCCTGTAAACAGGGCACTTCCATGAGCAGCCACTCGGCAGTCTCTAGAAAGGCCTCCTGCTCCTGCTCCCACCAGCAGCCATGGCACGGTGGGACCCGGATGTGGCGGTGCCCGGAAGCGCTGGCAGAAACACTGAAGTCTAGGGAAGCAGCAACCCAGGCCGCTCCTGCCGGGACTAGGGTGGCAGCTCCTGGATGGAGTTGGGCTGTACCCGGCCCTGGTCCAGTGTCCTCCGCTAAGGGCGGTCAGCAGGTTTCTAAGAGCACAGATCCTACCGCGTGGCTCCACGGTTTCCACTGCTCCCACGCTGGACAGCTTCGAAGCCACCAGGCTATCACGTGGGGCTCTGAGAACGTCCTGTGTATCTGGCTTCTTTTTTCAGAATTTATTTTAGAGCCAGGTATGATAGCCCACACCCGTAGTCCTAGTACTCTGGTAGGCTGAGGCAAGAAGATCACAAATCTGAGCCCAGTCTGGGCAGCTCAGCGATATGGCATGACCCTATCTAGAAAAACCAAAACCCCCACGAAAAACAACCAAACAGAAAAAAAGTCCAGGGATGTAGTTCAGTGTGAAGGCCCTGGGTTCAGTTTCCAGTATTGAAAAAAAAAAATTTTTTTTTTTTTAAATTTTAGTTGCCAGGTTAAAAAGAAAGCATTGCCAGGGATTTAGCTCAGTGGTGTAAGTGCCTGCCTGGCAAGTGTGAGGTCCTGAGTTCAATCCCTTGTACAAAAAAGAAAAGAAAAGAAAAGAAAAGAAAAAAGAAAGGGATGTAGTATAGTATACAACAGTGTTTGATATATGTGTAAACTGTGGAATGGCTAAATCAGGCTATTTAACATAGACTTATTTTTTCTGTAGTGAGAACACCTAACATCTCTCAACAGTTTTCAAATATACAATATATGATTAGAGTCACCGTGATGTGTAACAGTGCTCTTAAACTTTCTCCTCCTGAAAGTTGGTGCCCTTAGACCAACATCCTATCACGGTGTCTGGTAACTACATTTTACTCCTTGGTCTTATTGGTTTGACCTTTTTCAATTCCACGAGAGTGAGATCATGCTGTATTTCTGTGCCTGAGTTACTTCATTTAACATAATGTTCTCCAAGTTCATGCCTGTTGTCACAAATGGCAGAATGTCCTTCTCTTTAAAGGCTGAATAGCATTTATAGGTCTGACCCCCATCTTCTCCCAGCTGCCTGCGCTCCAGGAATGATCACAGCTCAATCTCCACATCCTGTTGCCACTCCGCCTGCTCTGTTAGGTCACAGTGCACCCGGAAGTAGAGGACATGAGCTGTGGCTATGGCCTGCATGTAGTCTTTGCTACCCAGCTGCTGTTGCTTCGTTGATCTCTGCTCTCCTCACCCCGACCCCCAACCTCTGGTCCCCTCCTCTGAGCTCTCTGTCTATCTCTGTGGAATGAGTGACTTGGTCTAAGAAAGCAGAGAACTATCTTGCCCTCCCCCAACATCAACTAGATCATTAACAATTACACTAAATTTTGGAACCCTTTTGTTTCAACTTTCAGTGAAGTCCAGAGATTCGCTGAAGGATAGTAATAGAATATGGGCATCTAAATGATAGTTATCAATCTTTAAAATGCATCACAGAAGAAATTCTCATAAATGAATGTTTAAAATTGATAAGGCCGGGCGTGGTGGCACGTCTTTAATCCCAGCACTTGGGAGGCTGAGGCAGGAGGATCGTTGTGAGTTTGAGACCAGCCTGGGATACAAAGTGAGTTCAAGGCCAGCCTGAACTGCATAGTGAGATCCTGTCTCAAAAAATTGGGCCAGGAAGCCAGGTGTGGTGGCACACGCCTTTAATCCTAGCACTTAGGAGGCTGAGGTAGGAGGAGCATTGTAAGTTCGAGGCCGGCTTGGGCTACGATGTGAGTGCAAGACTGGCCTGACCTACATAGTGCAACCCTGTCTCAAAAACTAGGGCTGGGAGTTTGGTTCAGTGGCTTAAGCACCTGCCTGGCAGGCACAAGGTTGTGAGTTAAATCTCCAGTGGAGGGGAAAAAATAGAGCCAGGGATTTAGCTCAGTGGTGTAAGCGCCTGCCTGGCAGGTGCAAGGTTGTGAGTTTGATCCCTGGTACAAAAAATAAAAAAATAAGATAAAATAATTTTGTGATGATCAGAATCTTCACTGATGCTTTTTCCATTTACGAAGCAGCTTCTGCACCCAATTCTAGTCAGCAATGAAATGTGGAAAGGTTGGGATTTGGGCAGGATGTAAGCATCTAATGTCAGAGATCAGGAAGGTTAAGGATGAGAAGTAGAGTCAATGTCAGGTGAATTCTCTGGAATCCCTAGACTTCGGGAAGGCAGTAGATGCCAGGAGAAAAGGGCAGACAGGCAGGAGAGCCCTCTGCCCACATCTGCAAATACAAAGGCACTTTCTATGAGGTGTCCTTTGCTTAATCAACAGATAGTTACAGAAGGCCCAACTATTACCCAGCCACCGTGCTTATCAGGAATTCTAAGATGCAGTCCATCTCGTCTGATGCTCACAGTCCAGAGGGGAAGAGTGCTTTTGAGACAGCAGGGAAGATTTACAGCAGCAGAGCTTGCTCTCCTCGCAGGCCCTGGCCTTGCTAGGTCCTTGGCATCCTGGCATGGCTCTGCCTCCCTCACTTAATATTGCCCATTTATCTCCAGCCTCTAGCCTTGCTCCCTAATTACACTGTGCACAGTATATACAATTATGTGATAACACCTGTTTACTTGTTTCTGTCTAAAGCTTACACTGAACTCCATGAGAGATGGACGTTGTCTACCTCAGTCGAGGCTGCCTACCCTGAGACTAGAAGAGTCTAGCCAATACACACATTCCCTCATTCACTCATTGATGTGTGTTCAAAGCACCCTTATATGCCAGGCAGTGATATGCCTTCCTGGGATGCAGGAACAAAAACTCTCCTCCCTCAGGGAGCTTACTTTCTGGTTGAGTAGCAACAGTGATTAATACTCACCAAGTCCTTTCTTGCATCAATCTTTTTTTGTGTGTGTACTGGGAATGGAACTCAGAACCTTGTGCTTTCCAGGCAGGTGCTTATGCTGCTGAGCTATATCCCTGGCCCATTTTGCATCAATATTTGTTACATTTAATCTTCATGACAACCCTATGAGCTAGGTGTGGTTATAATCCCCATTTCACAAGTGTGAGGACCATGGGCAGAGAGGTAAGAGCATGTTACAGTTAGCAAGGGGCAGAGGGAAGGCTCATACCTACCAAGCCTACTATAGTGCAGTGAGTATTTGCTGCAACTATGGCTTGAAGCTGAACAATGCTAGGAGAGCAAGGACTTGTGGTGAGGCAGGCAGGAGGAGAGCCAGGATGCTTCTCAGAGAAAGTGCCAAGATTCCTTACCGGCTAGACGAGAGTCCACCTAGGAGACAGATGCCAGGGAGGGTGTGGCTGTGGTGTGTGTGCAGGCAGAAGCACAGCACTCAAGGCAGAAGCATAGCATCCACAAAGGCACAGAGGGATGTTAAGGCACAGATGTGTTTTGTGGCTGAACCATCAAGGAGGTTGGATAGAAGAGGCCAGTCCCCCCGCCAATGGGGTTATATTGCAATGATCCTCCTGTGCCCCAGAAAGTAGTTTGAACTTGGTCCTAAATATACTAAGGAAGATCCTGAAGAATGACATTCTGGTTCTATAATTAAGTTAATTCTGAGATAGAAGAAGGAATGGTGCCCAAAGGAGTCAAGTGACTGAAACGGAACTGTCAAGAAACATAGATGTAAAAGATAATGAAAGATGAAGCCAGGAGCTGCACTAGAGGAACACCATATTCCCTCCCAATAGTGAGATTTTATTATATGTGTCAGCTTCTCCACATTGACTCCCTTTTATTAAACTGAATTATCTGCCACCCTCTTCTAGTTACCCCATGATTGCAGGGACCTCAATAAGATCTAATGGCACTAAACTCACTATGACAGTTCCAAGACTTGAGATTTAAATTAGCTCATTCTCTCTCAAACAGACTTTTCGAGCAGATGCATTGCCTTTGACCACAGAGTACAGAAACAGGCAGCGCAAGACCTCTCACCAGCGGGTAAGTAAATGGTCTTGGTCTTGTAAAGAAGGGGAAGGTGGTGAACTGTTCCAGGGACCCTGTAAAAGTGCTCTGGGACTTTGCAACCTGTTTGCACACATCCGCATTTACTTACTTACTTGTTACTTACTTATTTGTGGTACCAGCTGGAACTCAGGCCTCCTGCTTGGAGGGTAAGCCTCTACCACTAAGCTGCAGCCCTAGCCCTGTATGCAGCTGCTCAATCAGCAAGACAAGATGTGTTTTCTGCATCCTGGCTACATAGCACCGAGTACAGTGTTGATAGCAGCTAGCTGCTCAGTAAATGTACAAGGACTGATCAACAACTATGGTGTGTTTAAATAAACACAAGTTACAGTAAAAGACACATTGCTCTTAACCACCCTCAAAAAGCTCCCCCTCACTTTTAATATACTTATCCCATCGTTCTTGCCACTGTCTGAAGCAGTTCTGGAAGCCCTCTTTTGTGAGTTTCTTCTTCATGAGGTGTAATAACACAGTGAATGCTGGTGCTATGAACCATCCATAAGAAAGGCAGGTTGGTAAAAATGTAACCGTGGGTCATCATCCATCCCTGTTCATCAGAGCTGACACCATGTGACTTTTGGGTCTTCCCCAAAGTCAAATGACCATGAAATGTAAACACTTTGAATTGATTCAGGACACTGATCAAGCCACATCAGTGCAACTAAAGATATGAAAGAAAACTCCTAGAACTGCTTTAGAAAGTGGCAGGGATGATGGAATAACTGTCTGAAGTGAGGGAGAGTCCAAGGGCTGATCAACAACTATGGTGTGTATTTAAATAAACGCCTGTTACAATAAAAGACACATTGCTCTTAATCCCCCTCAAAAATTCCTTCAGAGGGATTAATGGCAATGTGTCTTTTATTGTAATACATTAAAAAAAAACACCTAAATGTTCACTGTCATTTTTGATCACATGCCTCTGTTAAATGTAACCAACAGAATAGAATGTGGATTGAACATCACTGTGGCCAAGTCCTGCAATGCCTCCTCTCCATCAGTACTCAAGTTATACCCAAGCATAATTCAAGTTTCTTTTGAGAACAGAAATGATTGACAGAAGCCAGAAAATACATTCCCCAAAGCCTCAGTACTAAAGAGTACAGATGTAAATTGTATTCTGCCCTGCTTGTTTCTATCACTGACAAAACACACTGAAGAGTCAGCAGAAGTCAGGAGACTTGATTTTCATGGCTCTGCTGTGGAAAGGTGCTCTACTGGGTGGACCTCATGGTCTCATTACTCTCCCTGGCATTGATCTAGAGTCCTTCTCAGTCCTAGACCCCATACACCTCAGTTTAGGGTGGGAAAAAAAGGCTAATTTATGTCAAATTTTCCAGTTTTATTTCACTTCTCCTAACATCAAAAAAAAAAAAAAAAAAAAAAAAAAAAAAAGGCCACTTCCACATTGTCAAGGGATTGGGGTCTAAAGAGGTGCTGAGGATGGAGACTGGCGCCAAGTGACCACCAGGCTTAATATTTAGGAGCAATCACCAAGCCAACCACTCTGCCGAGGCAAGTACCAGTCCTTGTGTAGGATTATGGGAGATGAATGTCCCTTGGAATGTTTATAAGAAACTCTCAATATTTGCAATGAATTCTTGAACAAAGTACATTTCTTTTTTTTCTTTTCTTTTCTTTCTTTCTTTCTTTTTTTTTTTTTTTGTGATGTAACCGACAAATGAGACCTCGAGGAATGACTGGCCTTTTCTGGTGGAGACATACATATGGATTATTTTGGGTTGTGACTTCCTAAAGGAATGATACTATAAATAGCCAAGTTACTCCATAGTGAACTTTGAAACTAATGGCATACAATCTAACAGTATCTGGACTTCTGGGAAGAGCTTTAATGAAACCATTGCTACTTGGAAATGTGGGAGAAAGTTTGAACTGCGTGCTTTGCCATCTCAGCAGAAAGGATTTCTAACTTTCTCTTGAAACTACAGGCAATGAAAGTTACAATGAAAATGTTACTTTAGGCACTAGACTTAATTTTTTTTTTGCAAGTTCAGACTGTCATTCTCATTTTATTTATAACAAGCTTGGACTTGTGTGGAATAAAATCAACCATCAAACAATCTCAAAGGCCTCCTTGCCAAACAGTGCATCCTGGGAACAAATTATGTTAAAAAACAAAAACAACCCAAAATGTCACATGGTTCACAACAAAGTACATCCTAAAAACAGTCTTCGAAGAGTTGGTATCTTATTTTTGTCCACCAGCAATTAGCTAGATTACTGTTTGGGAATTGATAATTTCCAGTGAGAGCATTAAAAATATGAAATCCAATTTTATAAAAATGTTCCAATCCAGCCAGAGGGACAAACTTTCTGACAGTCCTTCTTTGTGTTTCAAACTCCTCCTGTCTCCCTGCCCACAGCGCCCCTCCATCCCCAAACCAAGAAAGAGGACTGAGAAACTCGGATCCCCGCCATGGGCTCACTGCCTCGCCAGGTGTCTCCCTGGGGACGCAGGGGCCCGAGGTCCCCGAGATTTCTATCCGCGCGCTGCGCCGCCTCGCCTTCTCACCTTCTGGTCGCGCGCACCCAATACCCGCAGCCACCCAAGACGAGTGGGCGGCGGCGCCCACGCCCTTGGCCTCCTGGCGCCCGCCCCGGGCCGCGCTCTAGGTGCCCACCTTGCTCGCAGGTGCCCTTGCTGAGCTGCGTGATGGCCTTCTCCCCGCGGCTCTCCGCCCGCAGGCTGGCGGCGCGCAGCTGGCACCCGTTGGGGTAGGTGGTGCCGTCGCTGCCGCACACCGGGTAGCGGCTCTTGCACACGCACACGCCGCTCACGCCCGCGCCGCCGGCCGCTGCCCCGGCCTTGCCCTTCCGCCTCTTGCGGCTCTTCACGCACTCCATGCCCTGCGCGCAGTGCCCCCTGCCGGCCCCCGCGCCCCCGCACGGCTCGCCCTCGGCGCGCGCACACTCTGGGCAGCAGCCGCACGCGTCGCGGGTCTCGCCCAGCGGGCAACCTCGCGGGGGCAGCGGCGGGCAGACGGCCGGCTCGCAAGGGCCGCAGGCGTCCGAAGGGGAGGAAGAGGAGAGGGGCACGAGCAGGAGCAGCAGCGCGGCGGCGCCCAGCAGCAGGGCGCGCGGCGGCGGTCGCTCCATGGCGGGGAAGGCGGTGGCCGGACGGAGAGTGAGCGGGGCCGGGACGCGCACGCCTTTAACCCGCCGCCCCGCCCGGCCCAGCCCGGCCCAACCCAGCCCAGCCCGGTCACGGAAGCCGTCCGCGGCGCCGCCCCCTGTACCCCCAGCCCTCAAGGACTGCAGCTCCCGCAGCCTCTCGATCCTCGCTTTACTGGCCCAGACAGACGTTTAAACAACCACGACGGCTTAGACGATTAAATTCTCCGCAGGTGCTGGGCGTGGTGGCGCACGTCTGTAATCCCAGCGCTCTGGGAGGCTGAGGCAGGAGGATCCTAAATTGGAGCCCAGCCTAGACCACTTTCAAAATAAAAAAGGCTTGGGAAGGTAGCTCTGGGCTGGGGATGAAGGACCTAGGTTCAATCCCAAGTAACGGGAAAAACAGCCGTGGCTGCCGGGGACACCTGAGTACTAATACTTTGGTTTGGGAAGCTCTTTTAGGAGTAAGATGATAAGGGGGGAAAGATGTGGATTTGGGGACAGGTTGGTCACCGGCCTCGTGCGATCCTGGGAGTCAGGCTGAAAGAACAGGTCTTTGTCAACCACTTTCCTTTAGGGATCTTTGGAACCTTGCTCCCGCTCATATTATGTGAAACCTATTTTCTTATGCCAAGTCAAGTATGTGTTTTCAGTGCTGCGAACTGAACCCAGGGCCTGGAGGCAAGCATTCTACCACTGAGTAGCTCCAGGGGCTCCCTAAATTCCCCAGGGTAGCCTCAGGCTTGTGATATTCCTGCCTCAGCCTTCCTATAATTGGGATTACAAAAGAATGCCGCCAGGCTCAGAACACGAACCTGTACGACTGCCGGTCCCTTCAGGAGCCCTTGCGGCTTGGCAAGCAAGGACAGCAATCAGGATTCCCGTTGTGGAAGAGATCCCTTGGGTGTGACAGCCCCCCGGCAAGCTGGAGGATTTGAAAATAGGAAGAGATGTGTTTATTCAGAGAAAGGAGGAAAGGTAGGAAAACAAAGCCTTTAAAGAGAAATTTATATCACTGTTCTTCAGGAAAGATGTCAGCTACTCAGGTTCTGTTTAGTGGGATGGAGAGGAATGTGGAGACAGGCTTGCGTCACTGGCATATGGAAATGGTTTTATTTCTTCTGGCTGAAACTGCAGCTTTTCTTTCTTTTTCTGAAATCCCTGATTAGTTCCTCCAGTACTTTGTGGGATAGACTTGGTAAGGGTGGACATCCTTGTTCCCGCCTCAACCTCAGAGGGAAAATGAATTCTCTCTCCTTAGAGTCTCAAGTTAGGTGCAGGTTTTCATCGATGGTGTGGTCTCTTCAGGTTGAGGAAATTTTTTTCTATTCTCAGTTTGGTGAGCGTTTTTATCATGAAATAATGTTGAATTACGTCAGATGCCTTCTCTGCATCTGTTTGGTTGACAACTGAAGGTTCTTTTTAGTCTATTAAATGGGATAGCCCATTAACTTATTTCTCTCTCTCTCTCTCTCTCTCTCTCTCTCTCTCTCTCTTTCTGTCTCTCTCTCTCTCTTGTATGTGTGCCAGGAATTGAACTTAGGGTCTCACGCTTGCTAGGCAGGCACTGTGCCACTGAGCTACATCCCTGGTCCCATTAACTTATTTTTGAATGTTAAACCAAATTTGCATTCCTGGGATAAATTCTGCTTTGCTATAGTGTGTAACCCTTTTTTATGTTTCTGGATTGGATTTGCTAAGATTTCGTGGCGGGTTATTCTCATACCTGTTTCCATAGAGACCCTGGACTCCTCCCTGCTGTCTTCCTCTGTGGGATGATCAGGGTACTTGTGGGCTCTCACTGTGAGTTAGGAAGTGTTCCCTCCTCTTCTGCTTTGGGATGAGTTTGTCAAAAATTGGCATTAATTCTTCTCTAAATGTTTGGTAGCCTTCATGAGTGATGCTATCTGGGTCTTGACTTTTCTTTATGGGTAGTTTATTGATTATTAATCTAATCTCATTATTTGTTATAGAGCTGTATTAGTTTGTAGCTGCTATAATAAAGCACACAGGTTGGGTGGGCTTAAACCGCAGGATTTGATTTTCTTAGAGTTTTGGAACCCAGAAGTCCAGCGTCAACATTCTAGCAGTGTTGCTTTTCATGGAGAGGAAGGAAAGATCTATTCCAGGCCTGCTTCCTTGGCTGACTGATGGCCACTTTTCTTTATTTTTGAATTTGAGTTGTTTGACTTTTTTTTAGCACACCAATACAATTCTGGTAGTAAATTAATATGTAGTTACAAAAACTGTTGGGTGCTACTCGAAAAACATTTTTGAATATAAAAAGTACATGTGGAATTCTTTCAACTGTTTGATATAATAATTTTCAAACTCAGAAGAATGGCAACATCAGGTTACTGAAGAAAACTGGAGTTGGCAGTGTCTGTAATTCATGATTTTCAGATTGCTTTGAGTGTGTGAAGGATTCAACCTCCGTTTCAGTTCCCACAAGCCACTGTGTCTGACAGTTGAGAAGCCACCAGCTCCAGTCTCCCAAGCCTGGAAGAGGACGTCACCAGCCTGGCTGATGGCCACACTGTTGCTGCTCTCACACTGCCATCCCTCTGTGCAGGCACAAACTACTGACACTGAGCAAGAAGAAACAGAAAATGTGAATAGACTTGTTATGGGCTGAGCTGTGTCTTTCTTGACCCTAAGTGTATGTATCCGATGAGGCCCTGGTTGTCAGTACCTAGAAACATGACTGTCTTTAAAGAGGTGATTAAATTAAAATGAGGCTGTAAAGGAAGCGGCCTTAACCCACTATGATTGGTGCCCTGCTATTAAAGGAGAGGGAGGAGACACTTCAGGTGTCATCTCATGGAGGAAAGGCAGGTGAGGTTGCAGTGAGGAGGTGGCCAGCTGAAGGCCAGTGGGAGAGGCCTCACTTGCCTTACCTGCCAAAGCTGCCTCACCTTGATCTTGGACTTGTAGTCTCTGAAACTGTGGCAAAGTAAATTTCTGATGTTTAAGTTACCCACATTGCAGTGTTTTGTAATAGCAGCACCAACCAACTAACATGCCCATCCCATAACTTGCTAGCCTAGTGACTTTAGGGAGCTATAGCTGAGAGCCTGCTCTTTGCCCTCTCCCCTTCTTCCCTCCCCATCATCTCATGCCTGATCTCTGCCCTTCCTCCAGAGGTGAGGTATTGAGAAGCAGTAGTCCCTCTTGTCATAGAGGACACATTCTAAGACTCAGTAGGTGCCTGAACCTGTGGACAGTACCAAATTCTATGTATATTGTTTTTTTTTCTATATATGAATTTAATTTAGAAATTAGGCACAGCAAGAGATTAGCAGAGATAAATAATAATAAAATAGAACAATTACAACAATATACTGTCATAAAAGTTACTTAAAATGTATGATTTGGAATTGCTTATTTTTGGCATGTTTTTGCAGTACTGGGATGGTACCCAAGGCCTCAAATATGCCAGGCAAGCGCCCTGCCACTAAGTTACATCCCCAGCCCATTATAATTTGTTTTCAGAGAAGTCACGCTAGGTTGTCCAACCTAGCCTCGAACTTTCTGTCTTCCTGCCTCAGCCCCCTGAATAGTGGGGATTGCATTTGAATGCCATTACGCACAGCTTGGAGTTTTCCATTTAATACTTTCAGACCTTGGTTTACTGTGGGCAATTGAAACCACGGACATCAAAACCACGGCTAAGTGTGGCTATTATATTCAATGATAGAATATTTCTGCTTTCAGACAGTACAGAACCTAAGGCGACCTCCTGTTTCCTTAGCCAGAAGTCGAATCGCAGGACGGCTTCTTTCGGACCCCTCCCTGTAAACGCGGCTGTCGCGCCTCACGGGGTCCCTCCTCCTCCGCCTGAGGAGTGGTACAGATGGCCTCGTGCACTCTGACTGAAGGGCGGTGTCTCGGCAGAGATTTGCTGCGCAGTGTCATGTCTTCTGTCCTAGTTCAGCTCATCATTCCCCACGTCAGCCAGTGGGTCCCTCCAGAACCTTGGTGCCCCGGGTGATTGCTGCGGAGCTTCTTGGTGGAGCATTTTCAAGCCCCTCAGGCAGTGAACTCCGAACTCTGGGGCACCCGTGGGAAAGCCATGGTGTCTTGTGGTGGCCCCTGCTGCTTTCTTCTCTGCCTGGCCAGCCCCTGGGCAGATGCAAGCCACATCCTCAGTAGGTGTCTAACCAGTTTGAAATGGGACCTGGGGTCCTTTGTGGCCGATGCCACACGCGCGTGGCTCTCCACTTCTTGCTTTGCTGGTTGCAGCGGGGCCTGCAGGGAAGCCGGCATAGGTGGGTGGGTGGGGGGAAGTCTGTTCACCCCACCTGCTTTCATAGTGAGGCCAGTGGGCGTGGCGTGTGAAGGTGATGGAACCATTTAGCATGAGTTCTAATCCAATTTGTAGTGTTTTTTTTTTTTTTTTTTTTTTTTAAATGCGGGGAACATACAGCACATGTAGTTTTTGGTTGTGGTTCCTAGTACCACTTTTAGGAAAGGAGAAAGTTGTTCTGTTTCACAGTTTGCAACAGTAGTCACCTGTCATCGTTACTATGGCTTTGGTTTCCTTCTCCTCTCTCTCCACCACCAGTGAGTGGGAGATGACCAGGCAGGGATGGTGTGCGGCCGCTCATCCCAGTCCAGCTGCACCGTGTAGGAGAGGGGGCTACACTGGTGTCTGTCACTTTGACACATTCTACCAGCCAGCCTAGCTGAGCAGGGTGAGTGTGTGTAGAAATGGGAGCAGCCGCCAGCTGCCCGAGACCTTGAGCACCAGGCCCAGGACTCTGGGCTGAAGTTTACGAGGTATGGCCAAAATATATGGTAAATGTTTAAATTTTAAAAATTATTACAGGAAAAGACATGTTACCATTAATTACTCCAAAATACTCCTCCTGACACAACATGCTTATCCCATGATTCTTGCCACTTTCTGAAGCTGTTCTGGAAGTTCTTTTTTTTTTTTTTTTTTGTGGCAAGGTCTCAATATGTAGTCTAGGTTGGCCTTGTGGTGATCTTCCTGCCTCAGTCTCTCAAGTGCTGGGATTACAGGCATGTGCTACCACGCCTGGTGTGTATCTTTATGAGTTGTGATAAAAATAATACAGGGCATGCTGCTGCTGAGTGCCATCCAATGGAAAGGCAGCTCATAAACATTATAGCAGGTCCTCTGACTCTTCCCCACAGTCAAAATGACCACAAAGGTAAATGTTTTAAATTGATACAAGACATCAAAGCAGCTATCACAGCACAACTAAAGAAACTCATGAAAGAGAACTTGTAGGACTGCCTCAGAAAGTGGCAAGAATAACAGAATGTGGTTGAAGTGAAAGGGAATATTTTCAAGGGGAATTAAGGACAATATGTTTTCACTGTAATAAATTGAAAAAGAGTTTTAATATATTCACCTTGGTTTTTGATTATACCACATCCAGATGACAGTGTGCTACTGTGGAATGAAGGGAGAGACGAGCAGGTTTGTGGTATAGGAAGATCTTTACAAGTAAAGGGGAATGGATTTGAGTGGGGGTAGATTAGGAGAACAAAGGTGCCAGGCATGGTGATACCTGCCTGTAATCCCAGCACACAGCAGGCTGAGGCAGGAAGAGCGCTGTGAGTTCGAGGCCAGCCTGGGCTACAATGTGAGTTCAAGGCTGGCCTGAGCTACATAGTGAAATCCTGTCTAAAAAAAAAAAAAAAAGTGCAGGTGATTTCCATAGTGCAGGAGCTCGCATTAGTATGTGTGGTACATCTGTGGGAATTAGAAAGCAGTGCCTCGACTAGATGGCTGCATCACAGAGGGTTCAAGACTTGCTAAGCTGGTAGTGTGGGAACAGACACGTCTCTTCCTCCTGGAGGTGGACCCAGCTGTGCCAGGTGCATACCCAGGGGCTGGGGAGAGTTACACACAGCCTCATTTGGGCCCTGGCAGGGTCCTCATGTAGTATACAGCCTGCTGTTTGTGCCTGGACATGTTTGTGAGTGAAAGGGCATGGACTGGTCATGATTACTGGGGACAAGATGGGTTGAGACTGTCTTGGACAGTGAGGATATATGGTCCCACTAAACAAAGGGAAAGGAATGGGAGAGAGATCTGGAAGGAGAATACTCAGGCCTTAAATAGCAACTAGTGCTGGGCATGAGGCATTTACATGTAGCCTGTAATTCCAGCGCTCTAAGAGGCTGAGGTGGGAGGATTACAAGTTCAAGCCCAGCCTGGGCAACTCAGTAGCTTAACAAGACCCTGTCTCAAAATAGAAATAAAAATAAAAATAAAAATAAAAATGACTGAGGATGCAGTTCAGTGTTCTGGGCTCAATCCTACACACACACACACACACACACACACACACACACACAGAGTGACTGGCTATGAGAAGAAGTTAGAAGAAGCCCTGACCAGTGAGATTTCTCATGTGGGATTTGGGGCAAAGCTGCTGCTGAAACCGGTTTGTGTTGGGAGAGCTAACAAGCTTGACTTTTGGACTCTTTACAAATCAAGCCTGCCCTTTTGGGACAGTTCTGGGTCAGGACAGCTCCCTCACATTGTCGCAGAGACATTGTGGGACATTTGACTCGGCGTAAAGCCTCCACCATTGTTCTGTCCCTGTTTGTAAAGTCCCTCGATGATAAAATCTCACTGTGTAGTAAAGGGCAGAAACCAGACAGAAACTGATTTCCTATCAGTATTCTGTATCTGTGCTCTTAACAGAGCTACTGCTGTGCAGGGAAATAGCTAATGATATAATTGAAAAAGCATTAATAGCCTATAAAGTTCAATATTGGAGAGCTTGAAGGACTCTCTAGAGGTCATTAAAAGAGAAGTGATGCTGGAGCATGTGGCTAGCCCTGAACCTACACCACCAGGGATAAAGAAATACCTGAAGAATACTCTGAGATCATCAGGGAAGATGCATGTGTGTGGTTGCTTTGCATTCTTCTCACTTGTGTGACAATGTTTCACACTGGGAAGATTTCACAAGGTCAGCGTGTAACAGCCACCTTCCAAGTCTACACAGTTACAAAGAAAATTTAGATTTTAAACTCTTCCCCTCACTATACTGTGTATGTCATGTGATGCTGTTAAAACTCTAAGAGCTACATTTTCTTATTTAACATTCATTATTTTACACTTTAACTTTGAATTAACACAAAATTTTATGTTTACATCCCCTATCAAATAAATTGGAGAGGATTTTTTTTTTTTTGGTGACAAGTAGACAAGAACGTCATTGGGCTAGTCCATCATTATGCTTCATCCTTGTCGTGGGGAGAAGGTTTGATCATTTGGTGGTAAATGGTGGTAAATGGTGGTAAATGATGCAGTACCTGATATTGATCTCCCAGTTGATTCCATAATTCACCTTGGTAAAGCAGAAAAATAAAAAAAAATCTCATTGTAAGAAGGCTGGGAGAACAGCAAACCAGGTTGAATAAAATATTTTCAATGATTGAGTCACAGGAGGTAACTGAAAGTGAAATACTCCCAGGAAGAGGTTTCCTGGGTACCTGTGGAGGTTTCTGAGAGTGTTTATCCTGAAAGCATTGAGTTCTCTCCTTCTGAGCACAGGATCAGCTGGCTGGGTAAGAGGATGAGTACGACATTCCTTTCACTGGTACAGAGCTGGTTTATAAACTTGTTAAAGTGTTAGAATAACATCCCTTTCACTGATGCTAAAGATTCACTTTTTTTCTTAAGATTACTATGTGAATGGCACGGATGTTGTGTTTTCTGTGCCTGCAGTGTAGCTATGTGGCTGGCAAGTTGGTCTCTTGAGTGAATAACAAGCTAATGCTAATATTGTTACAATCTATTGCTGTTGTCACCCTAAATAACAGATGGAGAGGGGCTCTCTAAAGGATAATGTGTTTGCTTTGGAATGGCAGTGAGAGTACAGGTGCGGTCATAAGATGGAAGTTATTTGAGGAGGCTGGAGCAAGGGGAAGCTTTCAAAGGCACAATGAGGATGATATCATAAAATTGTTTGAAATAACAACCCTTGGCTATAAAGAGCAACAGGGTGGTATCAGTCCAGACAGTTGTTGAGCAGATGTATTACAGAAGTATTATGATTATTATTTTTTTGATATAAGTTTGAAGTGGACTTTGGGCAAAGGTTGGGGATCTGGCAGAGTCTTCTGTGGTCATTTCTGTTATCAGGTGTGTACACATGAGACCTCCTTCCTAACCTCTGGCTTCCTTTATTTTATTTTATGTTTGGTTTGGGCTTGACAAAGTGACCCTGTTTTGATTCTGACAAGTTTGGCACTGTCAAATTTCAAATCCAATTTTCTTAATGCCAACAGTGCTTACTAGAAACTTGCATATGTGTGTGTGTGTGTGTGTGTATGCGTGTGACTTCCACTGGGGATTCAACCCAGGGCTTTGGCGTGCCAGGCAAGTCCTCTGAGCACTCTATAACTGAGCTACATTCCCAGCTCTCCCCGTTTTTTTCTTTTTAAATTTTATTTTCAGACAAGTTCTCACTATATAGCCCAGGCTGACCTCAAACTTGCCTCCTGCCTCAGCCTCTCAAGTAACGAATTGTGGGTTTGTGCTACCACACACCACAAAAGTACTTGCTTTTTTATTTTAAAGAGAATAAAATTAAACAAGACAATACAGAATAAAGCTAATCAGAACAGAACAATGAAAGCAATACAAAACTTCAAAACAAGATAATAGGAAATCAACAATGACTACCATAATGTCTCTTGTTTTCTTCAAAATAGCTGTCCATACCATCAGACATAATAAAATCAAACAAAACAAAAGAATGAAAGTGTATTTTAAGGAGAATAAAACCAAACAAAATAAAACATAATAAAGCCTATTAAAACAAAACAATGAAAGTGACACAGGATTTCAAAACAAGATAATAGGAAATCAACAATGGCTACCATAATGCCTCTTGTTATCTTCAAAATTGCTGCCCATACCAGCAGACATAATAAAATCAAACAAAACAGAAGAGAATGAAACCAGTCAAAACAGAACATTGAATAAAACAAAACAATAAAATGGAACAAAACAAAACAGTGAGAACAATATGGGATTTCAAAAATAAGATGGAAGGAAATCCCCCATATTTGTTATATTGCATGTTGTGATCCACTTAATAGATGCTCAGACTACAGGCCTTATGCCTGCAAAGTCAATCAAACAATACAAGCATTAAGTTGTTTTGATACCTCAGATGCTATCAGCTCAGCCTGTCCTCTGAATCAGGCTGTTACTTACAGGGTTGTTGTTGCTGGTGGGGTGTTTTTGTCTCCCAGCCTGCTTGCTGGTTGGCTCAAGGGAAGGGCAAATTACCTTCTTGTTTTTCTTGTTACTCCTCCCAGGTCCCTAAAGTACTTGCTTTTAAACAGAGGTAAAGATGTGCTCAAATAAAGGTGTTTGTCAAGCCCTTTCTGTTGATTTGTGTTGCGTGACATTCTCTTAGGTCATGTGAGTGAGTGAATTATGCCTTGTTTCATGTCTTTCTTTGTGGTTCCTGTGTGTGCTGTCCTGTGTGTGGCCTGGTATCTGGAAGCCAGGGGCCAGGGTGTGGATAGCCAGGGCATCCAGGGGAGGCCTGACAGCCTTCGGGGTGGGACGCAGACCCGGTGGAGGTGTCTGGAGGTCTTTAGCACAGCCCTGTGAGGCTGTGTGGTGGCAATGATGCAAATCCTGGCAAACCTCCCACCCCTTAGCAGTTGAAATGAAGTACTGGATGCTACCAAGTCCAGCAAACTGGCGTAACGTGGGAGAGTAGCACCTTCCTGCTTCAGGCGCCTCTCTGAAACCATCTTGTGGATCTCTTTGGGTCACATGATTATTGTAATGCTGTATCAGTAGAGTTTTTGAGAAGCAGCTCATTAGGGACTGAATAAAAGTGATTTTAGATGTAACTTCCTTGAACCAGTTAGAATACATGACATTCTTAACTTGGGCCTCTGGAGGCAGTTCTGGTCTGTCAAGGGTTTACACTGTGAAAATTACTATGCAAAATGGATCTATTTCTAGCACATTGCACTATGATGGAGTTGAGTTTCTCTTTCTTTCTTTCTTTTTCTTTCTCTCCCTCTTCTTTTGTCCTTCCTTCCTCCCCCTCTTTCTTCCTTCCTTTCTTTCTTTCTTTCTGTAACAGGGATTGAATTTACAATCTAATGCCTGTCACACAGGCACTTACACTACCAAGCTGAAACCCTGGTCCCCTCACTTAACTTTAAAGCTAATTTTACTTAGCAGCTGACAACGACCCTTTGGGATTCCCTTAAGAAACTGAGCATTTACCTCATCCCTAGACGCTGTTTTCTTTACAACAGAATCTGGCCCCCTTTGCCTGTTTCCCTCCTGGGAATTGACTTGCTTCTGAAGCCCGGCCAAGACCAGGATCCCGCTTGACGCCACTGCCACATTCGCAGACGTCTGTGCGCAGTCTGCAGGAAGCCCAGCTCCTCCTCACTGGGCCGCCTGGGTTTGGACTGTGTTCCGTGTCTCTTGTCATACTCTCCACACACATGTCTCCATGCCAGGCTGGAGCTTCTGCCCTCCCCGCTTCCCTCCCTCACTCCCTCCCTTGCTTCCTTCCTTCTTTCCTTCCAGCAAGTCCATCAAATCCCAGCTCCCAGATTTTCCCAGTCCATCTGTCCTCCTGACCATGCTCTGCCTTTGCCAAGCCCTTTCCCTGGTGGCTTTTAGGGTAGGAAGAAAATTAACCTCTAGGAATGGGCTTGTTTGGAATCTGGCAGCTCTATTCTTCTCTTCTTCTAGGGTCTGTTTAAAAACTCTTCAGGGCCCACAGAAGGCAAAGGCATTCTTCTCCAGGTCCGAGAGCCAGAGGGGCCCAGTGAGCACCTTGCTTCCTGCTGGAAGTCTCAGGTCTGTTGTCTTCATGGAGCATTACACACCTTAGCTTACTGCTCTGTGTCCGGCCCATTAGAGGCCAAGGATAATGACTCGCTTTTAGATTGCTTCGGCTCACTACAGCTCTAGCTTGGTACATGTGTGCAAGCGTGAATGAGTGAGTGAATTATTTCTCTGTCTCCTGTCAGTCAGTTTTCTGTTGCTTGTCTCTTTCATACCCAGGTCTAGTTTAGGACAAAGCCCATCTTTGCTTGGACCCCACAAGAAGAGACAGGAAAGCCGCCAAGGAGGAGCCGAAAGCAGCCAGCAGAACCCCAGCCAGGCTCCAGACCTGTGTGTCTGAGTGTTCCAAGTACATAGAAAAATACTGCTCTATCCACAGACCGACCATTATCTCATTAAATAAATCCTCAGACCTTGATTTAACTGTTAAGAAAGATGTTTTGATAAAGAACATCTGCTGTTGTTTTCAATTAAATACTGCACCACTAAACTTTGATTAAAAACTGGCTTAAAAATTTAATAGCCCCTTCTCTAGAAGATGGCTGAATGCAAAAAGAAAAATGTCACTTATTTAAATTGTTTTTTCCCCTCCTTTGTTGCTCAATTTTAACTGGATTCCCATAATGACTGCTTAAAACCCACACAATTTTGGATGCAGTGAATCGAGATGCATAAGTAAGATTACCATACTAATACTGCTGTTCCCACTCTTTTACTATTGATACCTCATTTCATTTTTATGTTTTAATTAAATTGAATATATTTTATGTTTCAGTTTGCTTTAAAACAACTGCAGTGCCTGTAATTGACACTATTTCATCTCTGTTCGAAAGTGCTGAGTTGGATCAAACACACCAATTCCATTTTCTTTTATATTTAATCTGTAGAAAAACCAAGACAGATATAATATAAAATTGTATTTCTTTTCCAGGTTTCTCTGTTAGGTGAAAATAACTACTTAGTAATTACTAATAAAGACTGAAATGAAACCTTTACTTTTAGCATAATTCTTATCTATATAAAAGTAGATATTTAGTAGTGTAAGGTACCGTTACTTAGTTTTATTTCCCAAATGGTGTGTAACAAATAATAAATACATCATTGCTATTCCATGTGCTCTATGTAAAGCATGAATCTTCAAACATATTTTATTGCATTTTTACTCAAACCATTGGGTATAGACTAAGTATTTATGTTGGGGAAGTGATATTATGTTATATTTCTATAGAGTAGAGATTGGCAAAGGTGTTTTTTTTTTTGTACTGGGGATTGAATTCAGGACCTTGTGCTTGCCAGGCAGGCAGCTGTGCCACTGAGTTAAATCCCTGGCTCTTTTCTTGTCTTTTTGAGACAGGGTTTTGCTACGCAGTTCAGGCTGGGTTTGAACCCATGTTGTAGCCCAGGCTGGCCTCAAACTCACACACCAGTCCTCCCACCTTGGCCTCCCAAGTGCTGGGATTACAAGCATGCTCCACCACAACTGGCTTGGCAAACATCTTGTAAAGGGCCAGATAGTAAATTTTTCAACTTTGTGGGCCAGACTGTCTCACAGCTACACATGTCTGGTGATGCAATATGAAAGTAGCCATAAATATTATGTAAAGTTATGACTGTGGGTTTATTCCAATAAAACTTTATTTACAAAACAGGTGGCAGTCTGTGTGTGACCCGTGAGCTGATGCCTATTATCATGGATAATGAACAAGTCCTAGGTAGAGTTCATAGTTGAGAAGAATCAACAGTTCATGATCTGAGGTCCAGAGTCTACTTTGTTACTATAAATATATTTTAGTTTGACTGGTAATAGTTTGAATTAATTTACCGTGTTGATTCCAACATTAAAATTTCTACCCACATCTTGTATTTCAAAGTAGAGACCTAGGACCCTCAACAATTTGCAAGTCTAAATTAAGTTGTGAAATAATTATCCTAATTAAAATTTGCTATTTTCTCTCCCATAGTGGTTGCAGCATATTTGTTTCATGCACAAACTTGGCCTACCTGAAGCCAGATTTTGTAAGCTCTCAGCTTCTTACCATTGCATTTGCAGTTCCAGTTTTGGGTGGGAAGAGGTTCACATATTGTGAAAAAGCCAAGAAACATTTGTTTAATGGGTTTTGGAAACTGTATGTTATTATTTTGCTAATAAAAAATTGGAAAAGTTGTTTCTCTTAGTCTTTTGTGCAGCATGATGGTTTTTTCCTCACATACAAATGTGCCCAAAGAATGTGGTATGTGCCTGGTTCACATTCTTGTGATATTTCCACAGGGTCTTTGCCACCCGGAGCTTTCTGTAGACACAGCATTCTTATTCAAGAGCAGTCACTGGCTCCCATGTCAACTGCCTGGTGGCAGAATAGCTGCCTCATGGTCTGAAGTTGCTGACATGAGTGTTGCTTGTTCATGGGCATTGCCTCAGTCAAAAGTCAGAACCTGGAGATGTTCATATCCAAAAGAATCTGGGTACACCTGCCTGCGTGTAGCTTGCCTATTATATGCAGGGCAGTGGGGACGAACACAGAGGCAAAGTCATCCTCTGCCTTCAGCCCCAGTGTTCTGCTGTGTAGGTGGCACTGTTTTGCATGTTTAAAACAGTGTTGATCATTGCTCTGCAATAGGTCATGGCAGAAATTCATGTTTTTATGCCATTTCATTGAGGGTATATTGTGTAAGAGGAATTTTGAACATGTTACACTCATCATATGAGGTAAGACTTACTAGATTTTTTTTTTTTACAGCACAAGCAGTTGAACTCAGGGCCTTCATAGACGATTAAAAAAATTTTTTTGGGACAGGATCTGACTGAGTCACTAAATTGCCCAGAACTTGTAATTCTCCTACCTTAGCCTCCCAGAGTGCTGGGTAGTTAAGAGTGTGTGCCACCGCTGGAGTTATTAGTCCTGATGGAAGGAAAGGCTCAGAGACATTCTGTGTATTTGTTTTGTGTGGAGATGGGAATTGAACCCATGGTCTTCTGTATGCCAGGCAAGTGTGCTGCTACATCCCAAGGAAAAGAGAATTTAAATAACTTACAGAAGATGACAAAGCTGGTAAATGGTGGGGCTGAGATTTATGATCAGGCCACTTTTTTTTTTTTTTTTTTTTTTTTGCGGTACCGGGGATTGAACTCACAACCTCGCGCCTGCCAGGGCAGGCGCTTAAGGCACTGAGCCAAACTCCCAGCCCTGGTTTTTTGAGGCAGGGTCGCTCAGGCCACTTTGGAACCAAAGCCTTTATCTTTCTTTTATGATATATTTTGATACAGCTGCAGCCTAATGGCTCTCAATCTCTGTAATTTAGTCACAGTCTCTACGGTAGACCCTGGACATAGACATTTATTTGTAGACTTTATTTTTTAGTGCACATTTAAGTTCACAGCTAGATTAAGCACAAAGTACAGAAAGTGCCTTCCCATGGTGACTTCCCCATTACCAACATCCCCTGCCTGAGTGGTGCATTGATTATCATTGATGATGCTGTGTGGACACATTCTCACTCAGAGCCTGTAGTGTACGTCAGGGTTCACTCTGGTGTAGTACACTCTGTTAGTTTAGACAAGTGTATATAGCATGTGTCCCACAGGATAGTATCATACAGAGCCTTGCCCTAAAAACCCTTTAAGACTGACCTATTTATTCCTCCTTCTCCACTAACCCTTTTCAACCGCTGGTCCCTTTGCTATCTCTGTGATTTGCCTTTCCCAGAATAACTCAGAATTAGTTTGTATACCAGTTAGCCTTCACAGATTGGCTTCTTTTACTTCAAAGAATGCAAACAAGTTTCCTCCAAGAACATGGATATTTTTGCCAAGTGATGCTAATGTATAGGCAAGACCATGAACAATGATCTTGGATTGGTTGGTAAGTGGCCATAGCTCATCTTCAGTCTTAGTTTCTTTTTTCTTTTTTTCAATTTTATTTTAAAGAGAATAAAACCAAGGAAAATAAAACAGAATAAAACAAATCAAAACAAACCAGTGTAAGTGATACAGGACTTCAAAACAAAATCAACAATAGTTACCATAATGCTTTTTATTGTCTTCAAAATATGTGCAGATACCTTTGGGCATAGTAAAAATCACACAGAACAGAATAGAGTAGAAACAATAAAAACAAAATAATGAGTGCAATAAAGGACTTCAAAACAAGCCAATAGTAAATACAAAATGGCTACCATAATATATCTTGCTATCTTTTAAATAGCTGCTCATGCCATCAGATTTAACATAATCGAACAAAACAAAAGAGAGTAAAACCCAAGCCAACCAAACAATGAAAACCATATAGGACTTCAAAACAAGGCAGTAGGGAATCAACAATGGCTGCAGCCCTCAGATGGAGATTCCCCCCAAGATGCTACACTGCGTGCTGCTATCCTGTGACCCAATGATCAGACCACTGTCCCTAGACCTGCAAGGTCAGTGAAACACCAAAGCACCATAGACATCCAACTGCATTTCACCTCAATAGCTATCGTCACAGCCTGTGTTTCTCTGGATTGGCTGGTTGCTTATGGGGGGGTAGGGGGTGGCTTTTCTTGTTTTCCAGCCCATGCACTGGAAGGGGCTGGGGTCTGGCTGTCCCCACTCTGGCAGTGGCTGGCACATGGTGCTGGTTCCTAGGTGGGGCTTACTTCCTTGTGTGGCCTTGTTTTCCCCCCACCCACGCAGTCCACAGATGGTGCTGACTCATGGGGAGAGGCTTGGGTCTGGCTGTCCCCAATCCAGTGGTGGCCCGCGCATTGTGCTGGTTCCCAGACAAGGCTTGCTTCCTGGTGTGGCTTTGTTCTCTTCTCCTGCAGCCTGCAGATAGCACTGACACATGGGGAAAGACTTGGGTCTGGCTGTCCCCAGTCTGACAGAGGCCCACGTGTGGTGCTGGTTCTCCCTTGGTCTTAGTTTCTTCTCTCTCATTGCTGAGACAAAATACCTAACACCCGAAGTTAAAGGAGGTCGGGTTTATTTAGCTCACAGTTTGTAGAGGTTTTAGTCCATAATCAGCAAGGGTCCAAGGCAAGGTGACACATGGCAAAGGAGAACAATCATGGTGGGCAGAAAGTATCAAAGCAACAAGCGGGGAAGACAAACTTTCTGCCCCTTTTATCTTATCCAGATTGCTGGGATTACAGTGGTGCCAATCCAATCAGTGGGCTGATCCAGCAATCACCCAACCTTTCATCCCAGCACCTTAATCCCAGCATTGAACTGTGAATCAATCACAAACTCTAGATTCAGCGGCCTCTGAAAAGCCCACCCCCCATGACTGCATAAGGCTTTGAGGGGACATCTAGACACAAACCATAATATCCCTGTACTTTTGCTGTGTCTCTGTGAGTCACTTTATGCTTCCACAGCACTAACAGATGGCCTGGCCCCAGGGGCTTGTGCCCTCCACATGAATATGCTCAGTGCAGCCTCTGCACCCACCATGGAGGTCATGGATCATCACTGGTAGGGGATTTGTGGGCATCTTATTATCTGATTGTTACCTTTCTCTTGAGAAGAAGCCTAGAGTAAGTCCCCTGGAGATGATGAACCATGGTGGTCCCTGAGTTTGGAGAAAGGAGTTCAGAATGGCATAATCTGGGAAGGAGATGAACTTGAAGCTGAAGGCTGAAATGAAGCGATAAAAGCTATAGACTGACAGCAGGAGTGAGCCCTTCTGGAAGACAGGGAACAGCTTGATGCAGGATCTTGAAGTAGGGACCTAACAAACATTTGAGTGCCCAGTGTGAGCTGGGTGTCTTCATGGTGGGGTAGTGACTGTGTGGTATACACCTGTATAGGATATGCTATGTACCCCCAAGTCCTCATACTTTTGATGGGGCTGAGTCTGATGCTTGTGATCAGTTTGTTGTCTAGCACCAGGATTAATGACGTGACTGCTACACCCGCCCAGGGGTGGAGCTGAGATACAGTGTAAGGGAAGGTGGGTCTTCCTGTTGCGTTTCCGCCACCCTCTCTCTCGCCAGCGCGGATTGCAGCTTGCAGCTTGCAGCTTGCAGCCGCCATGAACTGTAGCCCCGTCATCCCATGCTGCCTTGGAGCCCACTTTATGGACTGAAACTCCCGAGAAACTGTAAGAATAAACCTTTCCTTCCCTGACTTTGGGCGTCAGGTATTTTGTCTCGGCAACGAGCAAAAAGTAACTAAGACAACACCTATGTACACACGTGTAGCAGCACACGTGTGAGGCAGCAAGTAGCACAAAGGCCAGTGAGTCCCCTGAGATACGCTTCAGCTTCATTCTTGACCTGTAGGTCCCTTAAGAGACCCAGCGCTTCTCACGACTCTTGAAAGTGGCAGTTTATGACTCCATCCCTTTACCTGCCTGACTGGACCAAGGACAAATGCTGGAAGTATAACCAGGGAACCAATCAGATGATCTCTTTTGGAAATTTTAACCAAGAAACACAGAACTTTTGTGGCACAAGAGGACACGGGTTGTGAGGGATCACGAATTTAACAAGAGCTGACTGGATATGTCATGCTGTTCTAGGGGCTGTGGCCGTGATGATGTAGAGGATGAAGTCCTCCTCTACTGGAACTTAGAGGAAAGCAGGAACTGAACAAGTAGATGAATAGGAAAATTTCAGGGACAAAACAGAGGAATTGTGACAGAGAAGGCAACACAGGCTAGTGGGCTTGGTAACCCAGGGCAACAAACAGGGTAATAGTTGATGAGGGGAAGGGCTGAGTCCATGGAAACTAGAGATGGGAGGACTCATGTGGTTCCTGAGAGAGGGAAGGAGGCACAGGTGATTTGTGGTTTATTTTGAATCCTTTTGAATTTCATATCTGTTTTTGTCCTCGTATTTTTTCAGTAGCACCTCTAGGTGTGCATACACTCACACACACATACACACACACATCCTCTTGCTATAGCTTGAGTAGGTCTTGAGTTCTGCATACAAAAAGGCTTAAGAGTGGGTAATTTGAGGGAATTTCTGAGTGGCATCTGCGATTTAGGACTTTGTCTTCTTTCTGAGAGGGTTTTTGAGGCTTGTGCAGCATCTTCACACTCTGGTGCTGGGGAAAACACATTCCTTTTTTGAGGATGGAAAGCTATCAATTGTACTGAAGCATGCATTCCTTCGCCAATTGCTGGAATGAGAAAAACAACAGCCGCCCCTACTGCCAGCAATCTGGCTGGCCGCCACCTGCTCTTAACGCCTGAGAGGTGTGTTAACCTCGCCACGCAGCTCCAACAGCACCTGGGATGCAAAAACATCCTGAATTTCTCCAAACACCGCAGCAGGGCTGTTTAAACAGCACGCTATTCAGGAAATAGTCATTATCTCCACACCTCCCTCAGTGCGGCAGGTTACTGGATGAGCTTCAGGGGGCTGCTCCTGGCAGTGCCAAGAGCTACCAGCCTGTGCCCTGTCCACATGCTGTGCCATGCCAGTGGGCCAGGGTAGCCAGTTGCCTCCTCAGTTCACCAAGGGAACTGCTTGCATCCACAAAAATGGGCACATAGCCAGGCATGGTGGCGCATGCCTTTAATCCCAGCACTCGGGAGGCTGAGGTAGGAGGAGCGTTGTGAGTTTGAGGCCTGTTTGGGCTACCCCACAAGCGCAAGGCTGGCCTGAGCTACATAGTGCAATCCTGTCTCAAAAAACTAGGGCTGGGAGTTTGGCTCAGGAACTTACGCAGCTGCCTGACAGTTGTGAGATTGTGAGTTTGATCCTTGGTGCCACCAAATGAAAAAAAAAAGGGCTCAGACTGGCGAGGGGAAGGGAGCAGACTGTGCTGGGGAGTATATTTTTCACAGGGTGCACCGGGCCAGTGATAAAGGGGACATGGTGGAGGTGGATGGATGGGTCCCTCTTCACTTCCTCCCAGGTGAAAGAGAGGTTACCCTGTCAGCCCTTTCCTGGGGGCCTCTTCCTCTGTCTGGCAGCTGTCAAAGCTGACCTTCCACAACAGAGAAACTGTTCTCAGTTTGGGCTGGATCATGTGCTCCTCAGAGGTCAGGCTGGCAGCCAATAACTATGTGAGACTTTAAAGATGCCCTGCATTTCACAACTAGGAATTGTGACCCAGCTGTGTCTGCCTATTCTTTTTGTTTCTGTTTTTGTTGTTTTGAGACAGGGTCTCACTGTGCAGATCAGGCTGAACTTGAACTCACTTTGTAGCCCAGGCTGGCCTCGAACTTGCAGCAATCCTCCTGCCTCCCCTCCCGAGTGCTGGGATTACAGGCATGTGCCACCACGCTTGGTTTGTCTGTCTATTCTATCATTGTCTTTAAACTTTACCTAAAATTTAAATATTTAGTCAAGGAATTTTGTAGAGTTAAGAAGCAGGTTCACTGAGCTTTCCTTTCTAGGGTGGTGAGTGTAGGCATGGGGGAATAAAGCAGAAATACAATGCTTGAGCTCTGATGTGTGCATTTATCATCAAAAGCATCAAAATGTATATTGGTCTTAGTTCTAATGAAGTAGAAGCCCTCATGTGGAACTAGAAACAGAAGCAGGGCCCTCTTGATTGGCGGTGGCCAATTTTGTGTAGATGTTTGATGACTCCAGCTCTGGTGCTTGAGCCTGACCCAGCCATCCCCAGCCAGCGAGCTGACAATGGCTCGAGGTTGGAGAGCAGTCAGCTGAAATTCTGAAGCCCAGCAATTCATCATTTAGTCCTGCTTATTGGGAATGAATAATTTATTTGAATTTTAAGCTCTTTAACGTCTCTTCAGATATATCTGGCTTGGTAAACCTCACACCCTCTAAATAAGAGCACGCATTTCAGAAAAGAGAGGAGAGAGTATTTTGTCACCAGAAAGACAAAACCAAACACAATAAATGAACCCTGAAGAAGCCACGTAAACTGCTTCTAGCACATTGGCTCTGGGAGACTAGGCGTGAGCCAGTGAATACTGCCTTGTGGTTAGGAATAATTGGAAATCAGGGAAATGAGAGACAATTACAAATAAATTAAAGTAGTATGTTAATGACAGTGTATGTAATTGCCTCTTGTTCCAAGTGTAGAGAGGTAGATAGTTCTTATCAGTGGTGGTTTCGTGGTATGCTCACTAGAAAAATGTTGAATCAAATTATGAAGAATTAGCCTAAGCCATCAGCTGGTGCAGAGTACCCATGCACCCCAGGGGAGCCTCACGAGGTGGAACTCCAACTGATGTTGCCTGAGACCTCGCTGGTTGAAGGGAACAAGACAGCTCTCCCACGCCCTGCTCTCTCTCCAGTCCCTCTGATGGATGATTTGAGACTATGCTGTACTGGGTCATTGTCTGATGACCCCCAGCCTTCTCTGCCTCACCGGCCTCTTCCCACCCTGTTTTTGGCCTTTTCACCGCTGTCAGCGGGGCTCTGAAGCCCACGCAGAGCTGGTGCCTCCTGAAGTCCACACTGCCACAGGGTAAGCGTTGAAAGAAAACAGAAGCTCAATATTTTGGCATTTTGTGAGCCCAATTATTCTATTTAAGATGTTTTGTTTCATTTGTGAGATTACATTCAACCTTATTTTGAGAGTTGTTCAAGTATTTCTTCTTTTATGAAATGATGAGAAGAGCAGATCTTTAAAAATCATTCTTCTTGAGGAGGTAAAGTATAAAATTATTAGCCCTGTATTGGTCCTCAGGATTTTTATTAAAATTGTTCTTGTTTGTAAAAATTAGGGTACCATGGTGTTACAACACATGTCAAAGTGGCTCTGAGCTGGGCACAGTGGTGCGTGCCTATGATGGTGGCACTCTGGGAGGCTGAGGCAGGAGGAACAAGAGTCAGAGGCCGGGGGCAGCATTGGAGTCTGAGAGTGAGGACCTGCACGCTTGTGGCAGAGCTCAGGCAGACGCGCCCAGAGGTGTTGCCTCGGAGTTTTCTAAGTCTCTTTCAAGAGGTGCAAGACCATGTCTGCTCAGGAACATTTGAAGGAACGTTGGAAGACATGGCAAAGGCTGGCAAGGCCTGTCGTGAAAGAGAAATGAGAACCTATGTCCCTCCTGAAGGGGAGACAAAAAAAGATCAAGGAGTCTTCCTTTGGCCTTTGAGTTCTGTTCTGAGCATTGCCCCCAAACTGAAGGAGAACACCCTGACTTGTCTGTGGGGGAGATGTGGGGTGACACTGAGCAGACTACAAGCAGCCGTGGGAGGACAAGGCGCTAAGCTGAAGGAAAAGAGCAAAAGAGACCTTGCGGCCTGCTGCGCTAAAGGGCAGCTCGACCTGGCCAAGAGGGAGCTGACAAGGGTGAGAAAAGCAAGAAAAAGAAGGAAGAGGAAGAAGATGAGGGAGATGACGAGGATGACGAGGAACAAGACAAAGTGGACAAGGACAAAGATGACGGGGAAGATGATGGTGATGAATGTTGGTTCTAGCACAGTGTTTTTCTTGTCTATAAAGCGTTTACACCCCCTCCTCCCCCACCTCTCCTCCTTTTAAAGAAAATAATTGAAATGTAAGGCTGTGTAGGGTTGTTTTTAAAGCATACAGTGTCCTTTTTTTTTTTTTTTTTTGGAATAGTTAACACACTACCAAATGTGTCTTTAGATAACCATGTCCTGGTGGTATTTTTAGTAGCCACGAACCTTGCTGGCACAGTATGGGGTTTTAAATCGGCATGGGAATCTAACAGAGGTTCTTACTGGTGTGCAGCACAAATTAGTTATCTACGTGGATGGTAGTTTTTCATTTTCCGTTGTCTCTGATGCAGCTTGTACCAAACAATTGTTTTGTTAACTGAATATGTCACTGTAATTGCAAAACAACAAACAAACAAACAAACAAAAAACCTGGCAGTTGTTTTATTGACATTCTGAATGCTTCTAAGCAAATGCAATATTTTTTACTGAAAAAAAAAAAAAGTTAGAGGCCAGCCCGAGCTGCACAGCAAGTTTAAGGCCAATCTGGAACATAATAAGCCCATATCTCAGAAAACAAAACAAAGCAAACAAAAAGGCTGCTTTGTATTTTATTGAAACAACAACAATAACAGCAATAATCCAAAACAAAACAGGAAAGTATAGCTTTTTTTTTCCCTCTGATTACAAATGTTCATGTGTTCATTAAAATTTTTTGGAAAGTACATCATATATAATAGAATCTAGAGCATTAAGAAGTATTAATGTACAAATTAATTCCAGCTTTCTTGATTCTCCTCCTTTCTAAGCAGGTCAGGATTTAGTTGTTTTGCTTTGTTAATTGAGAAAATGTGAGGGTGAAAGACTGGAAGGAACAGAAAGACTGGACTGATTTTTAGTAAAAAGAGCCAAGAGCAACTGGAAAAACAGAACAGTTCCAAGGCAGGGCACTGGAGTGGGAGGGAAAGGAATGAGGTAGAATTAAAAAAAAATTACTTAAAAAGAAACACAATTCATAATGTCGTGGCAGATGGTGGTAAACACTTTGAAGAAAGTGTAGGATGTGTACAGTAGGACAGAAGGACCCTAAAGTCCTCCTTTAAGGTGCAGTAATTAGGAGAGTGAGTGCCAGGTTGGTGACAGCTCCTGTTAGCTCATGAGAGCTCAATAATATATTTTTAGGAATTTGGCAAGCCAAAAGCTAAGCACAGCTGTTAAAGATTAATTTATATAAACCTACAAGTAAACACATCATATTTAAAACATAACAAAGCTGGATGTGGTGGCGCACGCCTATAATCCCAACACTCAGGAGGCTAAGGCAGGAGGATCACCACGGGTTCAACGCCAGCCTGGGCTACAAAGTAAGTTCAAGGCCAGTCTGAACTACATAGTGAAACTCTGTCTTAAAAAAAAAAAGCGAGTACTCAAAACTCTCCATTTTCTATTTAGTTTACTACCTGCTACCATTATCTTTAAGTTACATGTATGTGTCGATTTAATGACGGAGACAGACACTGGGAGAAATGTGTCTTTAGGTAACTTCATTGTGCAAATGTCATAGAATGAATGTGCACAAACCTAGATGGTGTAGGTGAATACACACCTGGGGTGTATTACATATGTGCACAGTAGTCTACTGCTCCTAGGGCCTCGATGAACAAAGCAACACAAGACCAGAGCGAGGGCAAGAGAAAAGGAGTGAGGGCAGCATGATGTGTGAGGGCAGGAGGGCGCGTGGTGTGCGGCTACCCAGCCGTGTTCTGTGAGACTAAGCAGAAATAGCGAAACTAAGATTTTTGTGTAGTTTTCCCAAATGTTATGCTATCGAAGACCCCTTCCTGCTCTTTTCAAAACAAAACTATGAAGACATAAATTGCTTTTCAGTGCTTTCCTTCGGATTTTTTTTTAAAGCAAACTTGTGTTGAGATTGACCACAAAATACCCTGTTGTTATTGAGTTACAGAGAGGAAAATATTAAGAATTTCCAATTTCACCTTCAGAATCTATTAGACTTCAAGACATGCCAAACATACTATATAACACAACTGTTTTTATTCCTCCAAGGAGAGCGAGCACTTGAGAAAGCACATCATATTTTCTAGCAGATAGACTTATTTTTTTTAGCTGCTGGCTTTTCATGATAATGGTCCTGTGTCACATCAGCCCATCCTCTGCGGTGATGACAAAGGCTGTTGGAACTTGTGATCAGTGCTTTAGGTGCAAATCTCAGTAGCCTCAAGATCCAAAAGTTCCTCCTCCTTCAGGAAAGAGTGGAATTTTCGATCAAGCCACATTAGTTTAAACTATTATGTGGAACTTCCATTATAGATTCCATCCTGTAATTCTCAGTAGACTCATTCACCAAAATAAGTGGAAAAACTTTGGATATATAACATTTCTCATGATTTAATACATGCAAAGCTAAAATGGGGAGCACTTCCCCTAAGTCTTCTGCAGGGATTGGAGGGAGCTCTCCTGGCGGAGGTTTCCTTTCTCTGTTTGGATGGTGAGATGCCTTTTAGTTTGTGGTCTTCTGTTCCTGAATGTGTCCCCTTCATGTTCTTTAAAATCATTAATCCTCCTCCATTTTCTTCTTCCTGCCCTTCATCCTAATAAGTTTAAAACTCTTTACTATTTTTTAACAAAAAGGACAATTGACATAAAAGCATTTCATGGCTAAAATATCCATTTAAATGTTGTAGAATCATTCTATTTTTAAACATTGAAGTCTCTCTTATTAAAAAGGACTGGAGAACCAAGTTTCAGAGACTCTCATTCTGCTACTGCTTACTTTCTTATCTTTTCTTTTGCATGGAGATCACCATGCATCTTTCTTTTTCCATTGCTCTCCTGTTCATTTCTGAGTTGCTCTTGCCTTCTAGGGATTTCTTGGCAATTTTGCTAATCTTGCACCTCCACACCCACCTCCACGATATCTGATCCTACCTTTAATGTCATCTTCAGTTACCTCTGTTGCATGTTAGTTACACAAACATGGCTCCTCTTCACCAGTGCTGTCTTTTGGCACTAGAGATTGAGTCCAACATGACTGAGATCATGGTTTCTGTCCTTGATAGATTTAAGGACATTGCTATGGTTTGAATATGAATAGTGATCTCCAAAGTTCCCAGGGTGCTGCCCTTGGGAGGTGCTATGGACTTTTAAGAGGTGGAGCCTGGTGAGAGGTCCTTGGGTCATTGAGGGCAAATCCTCGAAAGGGACTGTGGGATGCCACTCACTTGCTCCCTGCTTCCTGGCTCATGATGTGAGGACTTAATCCCAATTTGGGCTCCCTGATGATATGCTGCCCTCACCAGAGGCCCAAATCAGTGGGGCTGTCCAGTCTTGGATTGGACCCTCCAGAGCCATGAGCCAAAATAAACCTGTCTTTACTTCATAAGTATCCTGTGTCAGGTATTTCATTATAGTGATGTGAAGCTGATAGATACTCATGCCTAGGTCTGTCTGACTCTAAAAATCTATGCACTCTCTTCCCACTGAGCTGCCCTAGCTCAGGCATGCCTGGATGGTTGACAAGTCAATCTGTCATGGTGGATAGGAAAAGAAATGCCACTTCTTAAGTGACCAGGATGTACCTGTTACTTTAGCTGTAGCATTTAAAGAACATAAGGAGTAATCATTGAGTTGTCTTTGCACTTTCTGCATGCAAGGAGGACTGAGGTACTCTTTAATTGGGGTAGTCAGGTACATATGTAGAGACTGAGAATGAGAAGGTGAAGTGAAGGGAGAATTTATGATGGGGTAGTGGGTGGGGGTTAGGAAATTAATATTTGAAGATACAGTAGGAAACAAAATGAACAGGACCAAAGGAAGGTGGAGGTGTTTTCCTCTCGGAGGAAGAATTATAGTCTTTACCCTGAGATGGGACTGAGAAAGGGATAATGAATAATGAGATATGTACATCCGAAGAGTGAGAAAACAGCTGGGTGTGGTGATACACACTTGGAACTTCAGTACTGTGGGAGGCTGAGGCAGGATAGCAAGTTCAAGCCTGGTCTGGGCAATTTGGTGAGATCCTGTTTTAAGATAAAAAAAAGAAAAGAGTTGGGAATGTAGCTCAGTAGGTTAAAACCCCATAATGGAAAAAAAATATTGAGAGGAGAGAGTTCGGAGGATTTGTTCCCAGGTAGGATTTTGCAGAGGCCAATGGTTGCTAAAATGAAGGGTATATTAGAGAATTTCAGGGGGGTTTGGCTGTCCTGTTGAGCTGTTTCTGTTGGTAGAACTTGGAGGGAGCAAAACAGGTATGAATGAGGTAGATGGCAGTATTGCTTTTACCTATAAAATTACACAAAACAAGCCAGTAAAAAAGTGAATACGGGAGTTTCGAGCAATGACAGGATCTATTTGGAAAGAATTTGTCAGCAGAGTCCTTCCTGGGAAGGGATGATAGAGAGTCCAGAGTTATCTTGTGGTCTAAGTATTAGTTGAGTATGCAGAAATTGACTGCTGTAACTTGGGGGAAGGAGAAAGATGATTAAGTCCAAGGGACAAAGTTGATAAGGTCATTAGTTAGATAAAGCAAAAGCCAATGACAATGATAAAGCATTGGGACATTCAAAGGGATTTTTAAAAAAAGTGCTGCTCTAGTGGCAATATTTTAACTTTTAAAAAAGGTGACATCAACTGAGCTGTCTCGGCAACTATGTAAAACATTACAAATCTTTTTAATGACACTCGATTATGTTGAATGGTAATGTTTCTTCTCACTGTCCTACTCTCTGAGGAGACCCTGGTGGCACCAATGTTGTGAGTTACAGGACTGAGAAGGCATGACAAACATATTCTTTTTCCAGGAATGCCATGGGGAATTGTATCACTCTATTCTCGGGCATTTCCCTGGGATAGAGTTCTTTCATTGGTGGTGTATACCTTGAACCCATTTTGGGCTAACTTGAGAAGCCATGCCTGGGAAATTTTTCTGCACTTCTTTCTTTTCCGTGACCCTCTTCCTCCTCTCTGTGTCTCTTCCAGTCTGGATGCTCCATGTCCTCTTAAAGCCTTGTTCTCTGTGCTTGACTGCTTAGAAGGGGCTGGAGATATAGCTCAGTGGCACGGTGCTTGCCTGGAAAGCACAAGGTACTGAGTTCCATTCCTGGTACCAAAAAACAAAACAAAACAACAACAAAAGCCATCTCTGCTAAAGTAGAGATAATATCTAGCACCTAGCATTCTCAGTGGTTCTATATCATTTTTATGTGGATTTTTCCATATGAATATTTATAAGGGCCATTTAGAGATTTAAGTTTGGTTGAACTCTAATAAAACACATCTTTAATGTGAGATTTTAGGTATAGTAGTAGGTTGGTGGGGATGTACTTTAGGTTAAGTGAAACTTCTAGAAGCCCTTTGAATTTTACCCAGTGAAAAGCTTCATCCTTGGGGTTTCTGAGCTCACCAGACTCTGATGTCCTAGCTACTGGAGGTTTAGAGTAACATGAAGTTGATGCTTGGATTGTCTCCCTCTGTCAACCAACAATGACCAATCAGCTACCTTCAGCAAGGTTTAAAAATATTCTTGTAGCCAGAGTAACTGGTCATTCTTCATATTTTTAAGCATCAGAAAGTAAAAACAAAACAAAACAAACAAAAAGCCCTCAACTCTTCTCACTTCACCAAAAGTGGAAAAACAAAACAAAGCAAAACAAACAAACAAACAAACAAACAAGACAAAGCATTTGAGGAGTGAGCAGGAAGTCTGGCCTGCTTGGGGGAGACAGTGACACACCCAGTAGGCTCTGGTTTCCATCCGATGGCATTCCCAGAAAGGAGAAAATGTGCAAGGCCCTGGGCGGCTCAGGCCGTCAGAGATTTAAGTCGTTAAATGGTGGCTGGGCCCAGGAATATGGGGTGAGTTTTGAAGAATTCAGCTTTACAGAAGGTTAGAGAATGCAGAGGTGCCTTCATCTTAGTCAAATGGAGGCAATCAATCTGTCCTTTGTGTGCCATAAACTGGGACCTTAGATGTGAAGATCAAATAACCCAGGATGGAAAATTGGCTGGAGAACGTCCAGCCTGACCCAGATGGAGACATTTCTCCTGCCTGGTCTAGTCTCTGGCTACAAATCATCCTGCAAGGATTAGGCAACAGCAACTTCAATTCACTCACATTTGAAAGATGGTGACTTCAGCATTATCCATGGTGAAATTCACAGCCAACAATCAATATGTATTTTCAGGCAAAGAATCATTATTCATTTCTGTTATCGGACAATCTCAGGCAGAAATCATACGTTTTGTGACTTGAATGCACAGCATTTCCAGCTGCTTTATGACTGTGGCTAAGAACAGGGCTTTTCTCTGGCTGGCATTTAGCTGCTGCAGTTTTCTAAACTGCTGTTTGCATTGGGGGGTCTCCAGAATAAGTGTCAGTTTTGAGAGGAAGGGAAAGGGAGCAGGAGAAGAGAAAAAACTCAGCCAGAAAAGGCTATTTTTGTTAACTTGATGCAGATTAATTTGTTATCACTGACATAAGTGCAGTGTTAATTTAACTTTTGCACTGGGGGTATTGACTTTGCAATGAAAAGACACACGAGCCCTCATCTAACAATGTCTGTCCATCTCAGCTTCAGAGCTAGCATGATGTAGAGGAAGGAAGTCTGCCAGAAGACAAAGGGTCTTTGTCTGGCTCTTTGAAGAATTAGTTGTTTTAGTCAGCCACTTTACTTCTTTGAGCTTCAGTTTTTGCATCTGTAAGGAAATAGACACAGAATATTGACTGCAGTTTCTTTTCAGGGCTAAGGCCTTTGTCTGATTTGGATGTGTTTTATTTTTGATCAGCATTATAAATTCATGAAATGAGGCCAGTGGTCTATGGGGTATGAGTTGGCCAATCTCATACCCCATGGGACAGTTTTCAGCACAGGAGATCCCACTGATTTTGGTCTTTCAGATGCTCTTCCAATCAAAGGCTCATTTGCCTGCCTCACAGAGTGAATGCAAGTATCATTTACACCACTGTTGGATTCAAGTCTATGCCAACGATTGACTCTGGCAGCCATCTGTCATGGAGCTCTGATTTTTCAGGAGCCCGTGCTTGACAAACTTTCCCTGACAGCACTGAATGGTACCTTGGTGTCAATAACATTAGTACACATTGTGCTAAAATTGATGGCTTCACTTTTAGAAATGGATTTAGTCTATGACTCATTGTAGCCAGATCTTGACAACAAGAGCTGGGGTACAGCTGCCTTGTGGCAGAGGTGGACTTTCCGGCATTGTCGTTGCATTTGGGTTCTCTCTGCATCCCATGTAGCCCTGTACCCAATAGGCACTAATCACATGTTTGCTGATGCAAGTATGACTCAAATGTTCTGAATTCTGGTGTCTTCTTCTCTTCTTCTAGCTCCTCCTCTTCCACCTCTCCCTCTTTTCCTCTCCTTTTTCCTCCTTCTTCTCTTCTCTTCTCTCCCCCTCCTTGTGTTTCTTCTTTGGTAATTACCAAACTGGTTAAAGTTTGAGGTAAAATTTTAATAGCATGAGAGTTATCTAAAAGTTAATGTTTCCTCATCTCATTCCATAGAAATGATTACTTCTAAGTATTTGATCCCTCTAGGCCTTTTCAATGTGTACTCTCATACCTTCTATGTAGAATATTAGTATTAAAGTTAGTTATTTTTCTTTATCAATAGAAATCTGACTTTTTGCATGCTAGTATATAGACATGCCTCATTCATTTCACACAATGGTCTAATGAACTTCCTGATTGTATATGGATACATTCACATAATTGTGAGAGCATTTCTGTTGAATATATTTCTGGAATTAAAAGTGATATAAGGCCTCCAAATGATATAGGGGAACTAAACGTAACTCCCAACCGACTAGATGTCCAATACACCATTTGTGTTCCCCAGAGTCGAAGAATAAGTTCTAAGGAACAATGGAGGTCAAGAGTAAGAAATTTTATTGAGGGAGAGAATGCTCCTGAGAGAGACAGGAGGGGAACTAGAAATGGGTTGCCAATGAGCCCACTGCTCAAAGGAAGTTTTGTAGAGAAAAACTGAGGAGTGAGTAAAAAAAAAAATCACAGGTGGGTACAGTGTGGGACAAAGCTATGATAAGTCAATAAAATTACATGTATAGCCGCTTAGGTAATGTTGATCCAATGGGGAAGCAGGTCACACAGCAAGTGTACATGGAAAGAACAAGGATCTTTTTTAGAAGAGATGAGTCAGGAGGTCCCGGTCACCCACCTGGGTGACTGATACCTATCTAGACCTTATTGGACCAGGCAATATTGATTATAGTATATTGTTTATCCCTCGGGACGGTATGTAGGCTTAGTCATTCCATCTTTATCTTGAGGCCTGGTCTTCAATGAATCTGCCGCTAGCCACAGTTGTAATGCATTCTCATCTTCTGCACTGACTCTTTCGAGGGTCTAGCCCTGTCTGATTACCTATAATATTTCTACTTAACTTAGCTATCTAGACTATTAGTGTTGGGGCAAGAATTATGCACATGAAAAAAAATGTAGATGGTGAGCAATTACCTCCCAAAACCTGTATCAGTTTATACTCCATGCCCATTAAAGCATTTTAGGTGGTAGTAATAGGGAAGTCAGCCCAAAGTGAAGAAAGGAGAGTTATGGACCTTGTGCTGAGAGATCTAGAGGTAACTGTTTCAGGTGTGGCTGCAAGGTAGGATAGGGAAAATAGGAAGAAAGGAGACAAGAAAAATTGCAATTTTAAAATCGTACTTTTAATGGAAACTACAGGTTCAAGACACAAACTCAATCAAAAAATCCTCAGGTCCTTAAGACACAATGAACCCGAGCCAGTCCCTTTTCCCTGTGAATGGTCTTTTCCACCTCTGAATAGACCATGTCTTTTTACCTGTGAAAGGGCCCTTTACTGTAGATGGCTACAGCTTATTACCTGTGATGGCCATAAAATGGGCCTTCGCCTTTCATCTGTAAATCGAATTCCCCTTCCATAGAGTCATAAGATTTCTCTGAGTGTATATTTTAAAAATTCTGCCTAATAAACCTCATTATTCCTCTTAATGTGTCCTGGAAATTCTCTTTCTGTACTCTAAGTCAG